>JAVQJD010001754.1:0-75954 GCA_036023655.1 Nannoperca australis
CCCCCCCCCCCCCCCCCCGTACCCTCGTCGCGTGAACTGGGGAGGTGGGGGTTTGTTTGGAAATGTCTCTGTTTGACATTTCACCATTCAACACGCACTTTATTTGAAATTCCCCAAAAGTTTTAGCGTTGCCGTGCCAGCACCAGTGGGAGAGCTGCCATGCGTGGATGGCACCGCTTCTTCGGCAAAGAGCTGGAAACCCACCCTAAACACACGCCGAGGCATCCGCCCAGAACACTCAGATATACATGGAGTTAAAATTAGAACACAGTTTGTATGTTCCTGCAAGCATACAGCTTTCTGATCTATCGTTTATTCCATGATTTATCTGATTTATTACATCTGAACTGAGAGATATGTTTTGCAACAGAACACAAATCCACACAGATTGAGCCACAACATCAAAATGTGTCTTTTTTTTTTAAACTTGTTGAAATTGCCACTTAGGAGCCAAATTAATATTTGATGAGATGTTAATATAATACTGTGTTCTGCACAAAATGCGATGCCTCCGAGAGTGTGAGTTCCCACAAAGACTTTATGATGGAGGCAACGCAGATCCACACAAAGTGACAACTGTACAAGCTCGAGACAGATACTGGACAGATCCTTTAGCAGCTATGTGCTGCTAATAAAAACTGTATTGTTTTGGGTGACCAAACCTGTACTGAATTAATCACACACACAGACACAGATTATTTCCAAAGAAGCCAAGAATAAAAGGGATGGCCTAACACATACTTCAGCACTGCTGTAATACAAATTAATAAAATGCATGTAAGAGAGATGAAATACAAATAACAGAGGGGGGAAAAACTAGGGCACAAAAAAAACTCCCACGGAAGAAGACAAAGAAAAGACTTAATTGAAAGAATCTTTGCAAACAAAAAAAACACATCCTAACCCCGAAAAGGAGAAAAGAAATCAGCAGTAATGTGTCCAACTTTGAGAATAGACGACACAAACGGCAAAGAGCATGTTTAGTATTGTGTTTTGTTCTCAAAACTTTTCATACAATCAACTAAGTCACGTAATGTATCTAAAAATACAATTCGTTATTAAACACTTATATTCAGTATTTTGGGGGAGTTGTTGCCTTTAATAGTAATTTATTTTAGTAACTTTATGTGTCAAGAGAACCAGAACTCAATAAATGTAAAATGTTCTTCAAGAAATGTCTTTACTGCGGTGTGAACAGGCTCATTTAAGTAGATGATTTTGGCCATTAGCATCTTGAAGAGCTAAACCATATTGTATCATACTCGTGGGCCGCAAGTATGTTTCTGTATCCAGCAAACATGAAGCAACATCACACAGCAATCTGCTCTTCTTGCTTTTAGTCTCACATGACACCTTTAGCTGATCACCATCTGATGTGATGTGGGGTTTACCAAAGAGGCAGACCTGAGAGAAGGTGTCGTTACCATGGGCGACGGGCCCAGGTGACCCAGGTGGCACAACAGCAACTGAGGCTCTTGGACCCGTAGATTGGACCACTGTGCTTTGACAGCTACGCTTAGCCTGTTTGATATCATCCAGAAAAAGCCACTGACAGCGCGTTACACCGAAGTCTGCTGTCAAATCATGGACCGCTGACCACAAACCGTGTTGTTGCATGATGGATGGACATGATCCTTTAAATTGTGCTTGAAAAAATACTAAAGCACCGGTGTTTACCTTTCATCAAGCACAGCCTCTCCAAATGCAGCGTTGCATTGGCTGTGTGTGTTTGCTTGGAGGTAGGCACCACTGGCAGCCAATAAGGAAAAGAAAAACAGTTCAACAGATACATGTGGCTGCACATTACACATACAGTGTCAAAACCCAGATCTGCGTGCCTCTGTGCTGTTTGTTTAATTAAACCTGGCCACCGGAGCACACATTTGATTTGGATTTTATTCACCTGAAGGTCCGGTTTGTGCCACATTAGAATAAAGTCAAAGCATTTACAAAGCAATAACCACCTTTGAATAGTTTGGCCCTGTTGGGAAATATACGTTTTCTTGCCGAGAGTTAGATGAGAAGATCAATACCACTCTCGTGTCTCGGCGCCAGGTGTAGAGCTAGAGCCATGAGGCGATTAGCTTAGCTTAGCATAGCATAACGACTAGAAGCTGGGGGGGGAAACAGCTAGCTTGGCTCTGTCATATGTTCGAAAATAAGTGTAGCAGCACTTTTTAAAGCAAATTTAAGACAATGTATGTCATTTGTTTGATCTGTACACACACTGAAACATTTATGAGGTGTTACATGCCGGCTTACAACAGTGAAGTGACTTCCCAGGGCTTGTCTTCAGTTACCTGATGGTTAAACCTTTGTTCTTTGAGAAATACTTACAACACACCTACAAAAACAATGTAATGTAATTTTTCCTTTTCTGTTGGAGTAAGAAATAAGTAAGAAAAATAAGAAATAGCTTAATGATTCAAATGGTGATTTTTTTTAACCAGCCTGCTACAATCAAAACAGGTGTCCGCTTTGAAATGGCTTCCCTCAACCTAATCGCACTTTAACAGAAATGTCTGGTAGCCTCTTCTTCGCTTTTAAAGACTCCCTCTGCCTCCCCAGAGAGGGTAAGAGTGGGCGGCGCCGGCTGGAAATAGCACTTGTCGAAAATGGATGAATTGATGCTGCACCTTATGCTTAATTAAAGATTAATGGGAAATCGCTCGCTGGTGTGGAGGTTTCTCAAAGCCTCACTTTACTTCTCTGATTAGGGTTATGTAACACTTAATACTGCGTGGACCATGCGGAAAAAGGCAGAATCAATCCTGCCGCGACAGGCAGCAACATCTGAAGCTGCTATGCCGCCAGGGCATTGAATAATTGGCTGCTCACAGCTGCTAAATCACCTAAATCATACAGATTTGTGAAAACTGTGTCTGAATTAATGAAAACGTCCAAGCAGCGGACCTCAATTTGGCATCTCTCTGTCTGAAGCACTGACGGATGGTTTTTGTGACCCCAGGAGCTCACTGGTTTACATGCTTAAGAAATTCAGGTTCACTAAAAACACAAACTTGGTTTTGGACACAGCCAGTGGGAATAGTTGTAGTGCAAGGAAAGATTACACACGCACACACACGCGCACTTGGGAACTGTCTAGTACAAGCACAGTCTTGTTCTGCCGGCAACTGAGCCGTGAAGCTCGCTCGCCGGTGCGTTAACGGACGTTTTTGGAGAAGGGGAGCACGCTTCCTTTGTGCAGCGCAAGCCTGGTGACTTCTGCAGTCTTCATGTTTCCACTGTCCATTCCTATTGCACACTTACCATACTGAGCCAAGCTACCGCTATGCAGCCTTTAAATCCTTATAAATATCAAATGACTGCGGGCCTCTGCTGTCACAAAGAGTAAGGTGGCTGTCCTGACCCCGAGCAGTGTGTGTATGTGTGTGTGTGTGTGTAGTGACTACTTTCCTGCTCCTGCGACTTATTTAGCATGAGTCACCACGCTGTAGTCCACACCTTTAAGAGCATCCAAGCCTGAAAAATGCCTTAAAGGATGGTCGAAGCAGATGTTTGTGGATACTGCCTGTTCTGGGGAAGGCCGGTGGGTTGATTCACAGTAAAGACAAGTTAAGGATGAGTTAGAGTGGAGGTACTGTTAGTTGCACGGGCAGAACAAAGGGCCACCCCTGGGGATTCAGCCTTCGATCTGCATGTATGTATGTGCAGGAAGAGTGTATTTACTATGGCAAAGAGCTGGGGCACAGGGAGACAGCTGGTGAAATGATCGATCTGCTGCTGTAACGTTGCGTTAATTTCCACTAAATTTAAACCCCCCAAAGTTCTGTAATAAATGTCGACGAAAACTGATGATGATGGGTATTCTTGGATTATAAAGAGAAATAGTGCTATCAATGCTCAATGTGAATGTTGGCAGTGAAGAGAGACAAACGATCTTGGGCCTTAGTGACAGCTAGCCCTCCTTAGTTACCGTTGCTACCGTCCGTCAGATCCAGATTACAGTGATAACAGGCTGATTTACCACCACGTCTTATACGGTTTTGAAACAATATGCCCCTAAACTCAGACAGTAAGTCACTCATTTCTAGCTGCCAATATGACACATGACACATGAACACAAACTCTTTAACTCACTCAGGCAAATGTGAACACTCACTCGCTCACTGGCTTGCTTGAACGCCTCATGAGCACCAGGCGCAGGGTTTTCTGTCAGAACAGCCGTCCTGTCAACACGCGATAAGTCCAGCTGTGCCTAGTTATGTTTGCTGAGCTGGGATTGGACAGGTGAACGGTTTAGCAAAGTGATCAATTCTCGCACGGCACTTACAGTTTGATCAAATCTGAATTGTTACTTGATTTGACACTGATTTACACGTCTTTTATGTTTCTGAGTGAGTTGCACAAAGCAACAGCACAATTTCTCAGTTCTAAAAAATTTGCCCGTTTGGAGACGTGCGGTTTTCATCCAACAGCAGCAGTGAATAGCAACGGAGATTCAGCCATTTAGTAAAATGCACACCATGAAACCCATCTGTGTCACACTGTAATGGTAATGGTACAGTGTGATTGCAGAGGGTCATTAAACTGTGGGGTTTTGTTGTGGGTGACAGTGATGGGCTCGTTATTGGACAGAGTGCCGGAAAATCTACAAAGCTGTGCATTACGCTACAGAACTCCACTCATACTGGAGGTGACAGGTGGGCGCCAAAGTTACAGCTGCTCTCTTTAGTGCCTTTGAGATGATGTCTTTGATAAACGCCGCTTGTTAGGTCTTAAAATGTTCACATTTAATTTTACATTCACTCATCACTCCTACTTTTATTTGAGTAAGTTTCATATGTTAGAATAGTAAAAATAGTAAAGAATTCAATGAAATTCATTCTTTACAGGAAATCAGACAACTGGTGAAAAAAAAGGCCTGAATTTATGCTAATTGGTGACATAATTAAAAATTAAACGTTACAAAAACATTAAAACTAATGTTGAAGTTCAAAAAAGTATTTTAGCTTAAAACTAAACATTTGCCTGAATAAAATTAAGTCTAACATTTAACATTTCACCCAATTACTTAACTGAAGGTCCACTTGCTGGCTTTTTTTACCGGTGCTTTCAACCACATCTCATGGCCTTCCTCAGCACTCGGAGTTTTCCTTAGTCGTCATGGAGAGAGCTCCGTTTTCATCAGGCAACTTTACTTTTTTTCCTTTGAAAGGGGCAGTTGTGTAGCACCTAAGAATCCATTTTGGTTGAAACTATTTTTTCACTGAAATAAAGAAGCCTATTATTTACTTTAGTAATGGCAGCACTGTTAACATCACGTCAAAGCTTTCATATACAGCGACATTAATCTTGAAAGCGGTTGTGATGTCTGCACAACATCATTTCTACAGGGCCGGGCTGTTCATTACACTCTCCCTGTGAAAGGCTTGTTAAGTAGTGTTTGCTTCATCTGCGTGTCTGCTGCTTTTATGAGGCTTTTTTCATACTTCGCTGCAGAAGCTGTAAATGCTCCGTCACGTGCCTGCTGGCCTGCTCTGTCTGCCCGCCGGAGCCCCGGCTGGCTTCAAAGCACTCCTGTCGCCTAATGATAATGAATGCAGTGTGTCTGCTCGATGTGCTTAGTGGCTCCCTGTCAATCCGTTTCACTCGGACTCAGGTTACAGTCTCCTCTCTCCGCGAGAGCAGCCACCGCGAGGAAAGACAGTTTTCCTGGTTCGCTTGCCCGCTGGACACTCTAATTCTGTGGTCATGAACCCTCCGCAGTAACAATGTGTTTGCGACCCTGTGGTCCGAATCAAAGGAATGCTCTTTCGATCCAATGCAAATACTGAAGTCAGCAGTTTGATACAATGCCGATTGCTATTCTTTCCCGTGTCTTTTGCAAAAGCATCCAGGAAGCCTGTGTAGTATATTTTAAAGCTTCATAAAGAAGGTCTTTGACTGTACGAAAGGATTGATGAAGAAATCAATAAATAGGCCGGGCATAGCCCACTGAGTCATTAATAAAACACTAAAGGAGTCCTTTCAAATGTGGCTTTATGTGGTCTGTCCTCATTGGGTCAAAGTAATCTATTTATGCTTATTCCCCACCCCTGCTATCTCTCCATCCACTCCTTTAGGTCTCCACATAAAAGAGGGCTCATTGTGAACAAAGCAAAGGGTTTTACAGAGCTTTGGACACCTGCAGCGGACCAAACCATTCTGTTTGCTCAGGTTCGATAAAACGGGGGCTATCTGATGGTGGGAGAGACCATTCGGGTTGTGGGAGAGATGCAGAAGGACCATGAGAAATGTCACTACAAGCCCTTTGAATGCTGTCAAAATATTCCTCCAGTTGCGTAGATACCATCAAAAGAATGTCATTTCCACATGCTTCTTCTGATGTGTGATTTATTTTTAGCAGAAAATAGAGGTTTCATAATCTCCCCGGATGGCAGTAGCAACCTCCATGTAAATGATATTTACATCCACATCGAGAGCATGTGCTGCCAGAGATGGTTGCGATAACTTCCCAGACTGGGGTGTTGCTATGGGAACATGACTCACCACAAGTCTTTCTGCTTTACCTGTGGCAGCTGCACAGTACTCATGAAAGCTATTTCATGCTCCTTTTGTTTGCCAACCGGCAGCGCTGAGCCTCGATTTTCAAAAGCATATCATATCAGATGTCTGGGGAAACACCACGAAACACAGCCGTTAAAAAAGGCTTTTGTAGCATTTGTTTTCCACAGAAGTGCTGTATATTTATGAGCATGTTTTGTGGACTGCAGGACATGAGTTTGATCCAGTGGGGCTGTGATTGAATCATAATCAGTCAATCAATCATCTGATTGTATGAAGATCAACATCATGAAAGCAATTCCCAAAGAAAAGGCGTGTAATTGCAAGTTTGCGAACATGAGCACTCATTTAACTTCATGTTATTTATGCAATTGAAGCTAATAGAGGCTTTAAAACATTTCCGCTTTCCGCTTTAATACAATATAACACATAACTCATATATGGTATATGCTCATATGCATTTATCGGTGTGCAATCGTGGGTATATTAAAGTTTGAATGGAGTTTGCACTGTATACAGCTATAAAGGAGGAGTGAATGGGCCGCCATTGACTTGCATCATATACAATATCTCATAGTAACTAATAACCTGTACATGTCACCATAAGGAGCTTCTGTACACTTGATCAGTGTACAATAGTGAGAATGTTCAAATATGAATGGAGTTTGTATAGTATCCAGTTGCTGAGATATAAATATAAATATGTCTATATGGGATTGTTTTTAAAACGTAATAATTCAAAGAATATAACATTTATCAATTATCAGTCATATCACCCATCTACAAATGCACATGTAATATTTCACATCATTCAAAAATGCATTCAATTAATGAAATATGCTAATGTATGCCATTCATAATAATAACGATAGCAAAGAGAAGAATCGTGCAAGGCAACATGATGGTTCATCGTCTTTTATGTGAGATGAGATCAACAGGTTTCAATGTGACATTTTTATTTGATTATGATTTTGCAACATATAACACACACACACACACACACACACACACACACACACACACACACACTGTAAATGCCTGACAGATGTATGAGCTCAGTTTTGTTTCTGCGTGTGTGGTGTTTCAGTTATGTTGTCGTACACTGAGAAGTGTGGAGGAGGCCCATCTGTCACACCACTACTAACCTTGTAAACAAAATCCCGAGCTGTCATCCACAACAGGCCCACGTCTTCTTATCCTCACTGGTTCCACCCCAGCAGGCTGCTCTGCTGAGGGTAAAGCTTAGCTGCAATTTTAAACAAAATGTAAAAACAAACCGTATCCCAGGAACTGTGCCGGAAATGTCTGTTTTAGGAAGCTGTCCGACATTACTATGTGTATATGGGAGCTGTGGTGCGTTACTTCAGGTGGGCTTGTTTATAAGATGGATTGGTTACAGCTGAGGACTGGTTTTTCAAAGTAACAGTAATCTTAAGATCAAATATCTGTATCTGTACATCATAGATCATTGGAGTATGATTCTGAACATGAGCTCACAGTATCAAATAACTGGGTCCACAAAAGTAGATCAATTACATCATGATGTATTTCTCCAACCTCAAACAGCCGTCAAACATGCTGCTTTTAGTTACATGTGACCAATGGATGGAGGTGAAGGAACCACATGTACAGAACCACAAGAGAAGCAGCAGAAATCATGTCATGCAAGTAGTTAATAAAATGATTAAAAAGGTGATGCAGACATAGTTTGGTGTAAGACATTTTGGTGTCTTTGATATCATGAGAAAAATCTGTTTTGAAAAAGAAAATGTCAGCACAGTATTTGTGAAGTTGCTGCTGTAGTTTGCACAAAAGTGGGCATAAAATATAGAAGCATTGTTTAACTGCTATAATTCTAGTCAGTGTGAATATTAAGAGGTTTCATGTTCGCAAACCTGCAGACTGACTAAGCTATTTATATACACACCTGGAGGCAAGTGAGCAGAGAGACAAGCTGATGAAGTGTGTGCTGAATTAGGACCATACAGGTGATTTTGCATGTTTTGGTTCATTTTTCCAAAGCATTACGAATAGATTCTAAATTGATTTCCTACCTTTGGCGCAGCTAGCAGTTCAATTAACTTCAATATTATGTGGAAATCGACTTGTAGAGAGCTGAAACTTGCTAGAAATAGATTATCCATCACATTTAGGTTTAGTATTTTTGTAAAGTTATGTTACTCAAACATTGTAATGCAGTGGTTGGTGGTGCGTTCAAGTACTTGTGGGGAACCACAACAACGAAAACTTAAAGCATGAAACTGGTGTTATTTCATATATTTCTTATTGTCCAAAAGTCCCCCCAAAAACACCACTAACACCAACGTGTTAGTCCTTTTGTCAAAATTACTCAATAGTCCAAACTCGTGTTCCTATTAAAGACATACATCTTAAAAAGCACATCACAGATATAGTTTCATTTTTCTTTTTTTTTTAAGTCCACATTTGCTTAGTGTATCTAAATTCTTTTAAATATTATTAACAGCATTATTGCCTAATTTTACTGTTACCCCAAAATAACATAACTTATAATTAAAGTAAGAAATCTAACTAGATAAAGTGAGTGACTAAATGCTCCCTTTGATGGATTAGTTACATAACGTCACTTAAAGATGGGAAATCAATCTAAACTCCACTGGCAAACTTTGGGAAATGGTCGACGGTAATGAAAAAAATGCTAAATAACTGGTCTGATGTATGAATGATTTCATGGTTGAACAGCACATGATAAAGAGTAGTGAGGATCTGTGTACTGCTGCAGTGAGAGTCTGTCCACAGGCATCATGTTACCCACTACTGTATCTTGTGCTGTGACTCAGAGACGAGACATACTAACCGCCAAGCTACCGAATGCATGACCTAACATCCCCTCTCCGCCTGCCCTCGTTCCTGGCCTCAGGCGGTCCTCTGTGCTCTCGGGAATTTAAAAAGGTACGAGCTCCAAGTGACATTCCAGGTACCTGGAGGGCCGCGGGGTGGGTGGGGGGTGGGAGGGGTGTGTTACCGTGCTGAGATCACACTTTTCCTGAACACCCGATGCACTTCTCTTGCAGCCCGAGGGCGATCGGGATGTTGGTTCGTATGAAGGTCAGATGCTGTTATGTTGTGGTTGTAAGGCTCGGGGCCGCGAGGTGCCCACAAAGATCCGTTTGGCTCTCAGCGTGCTCCGCTCCAGTCCTGCTCTCCAACGAGTGTCGTGTTGCTCTGTTTGTGTGCTGGGCTCTCCATCATGATCCACTTTAATTCAACAATTTGAGATATCTAATATAAGTGTGCTTTTCGAGTAGATAAGTAGAACTGCAACCAGCGATTATTTTCACAATCAATCAGACAAATAAAATCTACATCAACTTGAAAGACACTGACATTTTGAAAAGTCTCGTTTTGGCCAACCAACAGTTCAAAACCCCCGAATCTTCTGTTTACAATCATACCAGGCAGACAAAAGCTGCAAATCCTCACATTTCAGAAGGTGAAACCGGATCGTTTGACACTTTTCTTTGGTAATGACTTACATACATATGTTATTTGAACGTCCAAATATTGGTTCTTGGACTAAGAGGGTGGTTTTGTGTTGTATTTGGCTGTTGGTCTGCCATAAAATGCTAATTTTATAGGACACCCTTTGGCTCTGGGGAAAAATCGTTGGTTAATTAGCAGGGCATCTTCGTTGCAGATTGCAGTGTTTTGAATGAATTTATTGAACGGCCTCACTTCCTTGAGTTATTTTGGAGGATACCTGTAACTGCAGCGGCTGATTACTCAACACACGTAAAAGCATCCTCTAAAATCCCAATCTCATTTGCGGTTCTAAAGCTGTGTTCAGTGTTTCGCTCTGATACCTCGGTTAGGTAATTCACCTGCGCTGACAGTTATATTGGAGGTGGCACCCCATCAGGCTTATAAATAGCTTTGCACTTGCCCAGCTGTAGCTTTCTCCCAGGCATTTGATCACTTTGTTTGTAGGGGACTGACATCGCCCACTGCTGCTTTGTTCCTCTGAATCTCTGACTGCCGCCCACACAAACACGTGCACATTAAAACACACGCCGGCACATACACAGCCCGGGTGCTGTAGTAGCTTTACTACTGCTGTAAGTGAGGAAGGCTTTCACCAGCTGCTGCTAGTATGCTGCTTTTAAGAGGCTCCGTAGAGAGTTTGCCTCAGGGTTCCCCTGAACTATATTTAATGATGACTCACCTAATCATTTAAAACACTCAACTATCATTGCCACGGATAAGGCAGGTTCGAGTAGTGAATTATCTGGTATTGTGTCGCTATTCAATAAATAAAACAGTGCACTTAATTGGAGGAGGGGGGGGTACAGCCCAGCACAAGTATTATAACAAGTGGGAGTGTGAAGCGAATGAAAACAACAACAAAAAAAAGATGTACAAAACCCCTGCGGGCGGTGTCTGACCCCAGTGAGTCACTGTCTACACAAGCGTCTCCAGAATTGTGCATGACTCAGTGATGAGCACAAACCTTTCTGAAGTGCACTCGTGTTTCTGGCTGCAGCGCGCTGCTCCATTTTGGATTGGGTGAAGTTTTTAACGCCCAGGTGTTTTGTGCCGTGAGTTTGGCTTTCAATTCCTACAGCTAATTTGTTTTTCTTGTGAAATGCTTTTTTTTTTTTTTTTACTTTTAGGCTTTTCCTTATTACACAATAGGGAGGTACGTGTGCGTAGTTACACATGCAAAAAAAAAACTAAACTAAAGAAACATTTACCTTTGCAAGAGATAACCAGTGAAATAATCAACAAAGTTAATGACAATATCCACCTGGGAGTTTAGAAGTAGCTTTATTAGTGGTTAATAAATCATTTATTAATGCTTTATAGATGTGTTTAAGTCATTAATAATATTTTGGAAGTGACACGTTAGCTAGCTTCAAATTTATTTATTAACAGTTTATTAAATGTTTGCAATATATTGTAAAAACTTTACGTTTATTTATGAGTTGTTAATCCTCATAGCTACTGACATCCATGAGCATTGATTGGTTGGTTAACACCATTTATTCCTGCATTATTGCCAAACACAGTGGAAAGGATAAAAAGCAAAGAAAGTGATCATTCACAACTCACAACATCTTCTTACTAATGGCTTATACTTGATCTATAATTGATCGTTAATTAATTAAATAATCATGTGCTGATGGTAAGTGACTATTTCATTATTAATCCATCAGTCACAAGTTATGATCTCTTTATTAATGAATACAATAGACGAAATTAGACATTATATATTTCTGCCATCTGAAATTCACCTACATTTCAGTCTTCATAACCACAAAATCTTATTGGCCACTGATAAAAAAGAAAACAAAAAGAAACTGTTATTATAAAAACAGCAGCATTCTCTAGTTAATGGCAGCCCTGTTGTATATTTTTGCATCCCGGACACAAATTATGATGCGCTGTGAATCTACAGTAGCCACGGGGTCATACATAATTCATTTGAGGAAAAGGATCTATTTGCCCCCGTGCCACCGAGGCGCGCGCGTGCACCTGGTGCCATTTGGTCACGGCACAAGCGTCTCCAATTATCCACGGAGCTTCATCCCTGGGTTTCTGCGCGCCCTTTCCCTCCTGATCGCACATTGATTTTGAGCAACGGCGTGATCAATGCGGACGACGCAAGAAAACTCGCACGCGATTAATTTACGCGCGGTGATTGGTTCACATTTGTGCACAAGTTTGCGCAAGGAAACCAAACAACGGCCGGAGGGGGGGAAACATCTCAAATAATCCGATGTGTCATAAACAAGGTGTGACTTTTGGATTGTTTTGCGACTGGGACAAGTAGTCCCCCGCGTCTCTGGCTGTGGAGAGAGAGGGGGGAAAAAAAGGATCAGCGCAGTTGGGTCGCACGCGCGTCTTTTGGGTGGTCGCGGCTGCCGGGAGACGTCGCCACGCGCTTCGCAGAGCTCCGCAGCTGCACTTGTCGGACGTTAATGGGAATTCACTTCGAGGAGGGAGATGAGGAGGGCGCCGACGGCTGATCGGTTCAGCACGCTGGACAGCGCTGGGGTGGGGGTGGGTGGTCGGGAGGGGACGGCTGCGCGCGGCCACACGCGGGGATCTAATTGAAATGGATTTCGGGAGCTGCCGGAGGGACGAGCGACGGGCGACCATGGTTGGATTGAAGAGCTTATTGTCGACGCCGGGCGCGGGTAACCCGAGGGTGGGCTTTCTGGAGTGAGACATGGACTTTGCCGAAATCATCTTCGCCCTGTTCATCGTCGTGGTCGCGGTCGTCTCGCTGCTGTCAAACTTGTTGGTGCTGCTATGTTTCGTCCACAGCACCGAGATCCGCCGGCAGGTGCCCGGCGTGTTCACCATGAACTTGTCCTTCTGCAACATACTCATCACAGTTCTGAACATGCCGGCCACGTTGGTGGGGATCATCAGGAACCAGCAGCCTTTCGGGGATTGCGTTTGCCACGCGGTGAGCTTTCTGGAGACTTTCCTGACCGCCAACACCATGCTGAGCATGGCAGCCCTCAGCATAGACCGGTGGATCGCGGTGGTGTTCCCGCTCAGCTACTCCACTAAAATGCGCTACAAGGACGCGCTGATCATGGTGTGCTACTCCTGGCTCCACTCCTTCACCTTCTCCCTGACGGCGCTGCTCTTCTCCTGGGTCGACTACAGCGACGTTTATGCGTCCTGCACCCTGCAGCCGAGGGAGGAAGGCGGCGACAGGATTAAGTTCACCGTCTTCACCGTCGTTTTCCACGCCACCAGTTTCGTGCTCTCCCTGCTCATCTTGTGTTTCACCTACCTGAAGGTGCTGAAAGTCGCCAGGTTCCACTGCAAGAGGATTGACATTATCACCATGCAGACCCTTTTCCTACTGGTCGACATTCACCCAAGGTAGTTTGCCTAATGCATTTATCTATGCGAATTTTTCCTCATTGTCCTTTCGATGTATAATTCGTGGTCTTGTCACTATTTCTGAGAGAGCCTGAAAGTCTTTTGCTGTTTTCAGCGTGAAACAGAGATGTTTAGCTGAGCAAAAGAGCAGAAAGCAGAGAGCTACAAAGAAGATCAGCATATTCATCGGCTCATTCATCATCTGCTTTGCTCCCTATGTAATTACAAGGTAAGTCGAATTGATAGTAACTCATAAATTATTGAATTTACTGCAAAACTCCTGTACAACACTTGCAAAGATAAATGGCCGCACTTATGCCAGCACAGCGTGAGCAATTACCTTGTGAGAAGCCTAATAAGGTTAAAACACAGCCTGTGTTATATTATCTCTTGTTGTCCTCTGCAGACCAGTAAGATACAAGTCTGTGACACCATTAGATCACACCAGAGACAATTCAACACCTGAAGTGCACACGCACATTGCAGTTTGACCTTATGGTAACACCACACTGCTCACTTTCACCTGACAATTTCAGTTATGGTGTCTTTGAACCGCGAGACGGGCCAGAACAGGTGGCTCGCCGCGCTGCTTCCACTGAAACACACACCCACACAATACAGCGTACGACTATAAATACCGTACAGACGACGGAGAGTGGCTTGCAGAGAAAAGAGGAAATGATTCAGGGGCCCACAAACTTGCTGTCAGCTTCACATTTGCGGTGCCTGCACACATGGGAGGGAAGAGGGAAGACACATCCTCCTGACCAGGCCTACCCATCCAGCCACCACAGCATCCTGAGTCACTGCTCCAACCGAAACATCGTATAACATCTTATCCTACTCATGTATCAGTTCTGCTTTTAGACACAACATGTACTGATGGTAAAGTGCCATATTCTTTGCTCTCTGTGGTAACCTTATGCTTCGATGACATTTGTGTTTCATCACTTTACCATGATTAGCTCTACATAGGGTAGTGTACATAAATTACTGGAGTGTGAAGAGGCCTGAACCAATTTTGACTCTTTAAAAAAAAAAAGGCAAAGCCCTCTGCAGCAATATTAACATTTTCTATGGATCTTTGCCGTGACCCAAAAAAAACTGCAACACTTTCTCCCCTAATACATACATACATACATACATACATACATACATACATACATACATACATACATACATACATACATACATATATATATATCCTTTTTATGTATGAATGTATAAATACTAATATGCAATCCATCTCACAAAAGGAGAAGCTCCCCGTGCACGTCCTCGTGAAAACTAGTGCTCCGCATGTTGTCGGGTTTCTCTGTTGGACAACACTGAAATGCAATGCACCTCTTCACGTTGTTGCGATTTGACTTGAACACGACGCGTGAAATTCACGTCACTATGAAAAACGACTCATCCAGTAATTAGAGACGACAAGCTAGATAATTGCCCTTTTATGTTTTTCATTGAATTATGATGTAGTAAATGTATAAAAAGGATGTTCCAGTGTGTCTCATATTTCACTTTATTTTCTTGTTTGATTTGTTTTCCTGTAGGCTTGTTAGATCGTCCATACTTTTTGTTTAATTATAAAGATTGCTCTATAGATTCAGTCTTACCTAATCAACTTTTTGCACATTTCAAAAACTGAAGAACAAAAGAGCTCTGAAAGGCACCTTTGACTAAAATGTACTTTTCTCAGTCATGTTTCTGCTGCCGCCCCTTCAGGTTGGCCGAGCTTCTACCCTTCGTGGACATCAACCGCCACTGGGGGATCATCAGTAAGTGCCTGACATACAGCAAGGCTGCGTCCGACCCCTTCGCCTACTCCCTCCTACGTCAGCAGTACAAGAAAGTCCTGGTTACTGTCGTCAACAGGCTGCTCCGCCGTGACCTGTACCCATCGTCTGGCCATAACAGCTCTTTAGACACAGAGAACGACTACTGCCTTCAGAGGATCAGTTAATGGGAAACGCGCGGACATGACAGACACACACTACAAACCAAAAACGAAGGTTGCCTCCTGGAGGAAGGTGGGCGGAGGAAAAGAATGAGTAGAGAGACGGGGAGGACAGGATATTGTTAGGAAGGGAAATGGGAGCACATTGAGCGGACAGGTTGTGGGTGTGGGGGGGCGAAGGGAGAGCAGAAATAAGTACGATAGTGGGTGGAGGAGAACGAGAAGACAGCAATGAGGGGGAGGATGAACGGGCAAAGGGGAAGACAGACGGCGAGCGACGGGGACGATGTGGAAGACGTCGGCCTCAGACAGGGCCGGTAAACAAGGGATCTGTGACTCATCTGCAACGGCAAAACACACAAAAGAGCCCAGATCAGACAAATCAATTTCATCGAATAAGTCATGGGTTCAGATTAATCTCCAACTGAGGGCCCACACTGCTGGAGACGGGTCCTTTATTCCCTTTGAGAGACACGTATGAAGTGGCCTTTTGTACTGTACCAACCACTTTCTAATGATTTTTTTCGGCAAATCCACATCTAGTGATCTTTGTACCGCCACAGAATGCAAGGACCGAGCCAGGAGCTGATGGTCAGCAGGCCGGGGCGTGACGATGTGGAAAGAAGGAAAGACTATGTTGTTCCTGCTTCTGGATAATGTACCTTCAGTAAATGGATGTACTTTTACTATAGACTCCATTGCTGCACATTATTGCCATGTTTCGTATTGACCACGTTAGGCTTTGCAGTGTCATGTCACTGAATATTGATGCACTTTGTCTAATTCTCTCAGAGCTACAATAGTTACAGGAGCCAAAGGCAAATAACATTTACATCATGATATTAAAAGATACGGCTGGTGATATTCTATATTCTTGTTGTTGTCAACAAGTGCCATAAAAAGACCAAAATGAACAATGTGTTACTCTGTTGCTCAACACTTTATGACTTCCCCACTCATCTCTAAGCCCACTGGCTCCTACTCTTTTCATTTTTTTTCATGTTTACCAATTTTTGAAGGCGACACTAAAAATACAGACAGGAAATGTGGGCAGAACAACAGAGGGGTATGACATGGGGTAAACTGTGTGGTATGCCTCTAAACTACTAGGAGGCCAGACATCCCAAAAATGTAAGCCTTTAGAAAAATGAGTCATGGACACTTGTGTTTTAAAAAAAGTTTTTGTAATTTCCTAAACAGCTGGGCACTGTGGCCTCTAGCAAATGCCACCAAAACAGGAGAGCAAAAGTGCATTTTTGGGGACTATTTTCAGACGCAGATTAATACACATTTGGTGCACCTGTGAATATTTATGGCCGAGGTACAGGGTATGTTTGTTTGAAAATCAAACTACAGTGCCCTGGTTCGTGATAATGAAGAAACATGTCACCCAGTGCATCATCGTGGCTCATAGATGTGTTTTTGTAATAGTTTTTAGACAATTGACAAACAAGGACAGGTACTCTTTATGTAAGTAAGCTAATTTGAATGCCACGTGTGATGGCCGTGTTACCATGCACCAAGTTCCTACGCCACTGAGTCTGCAAAGCATCTTAGTTTTAACGCATGTTTGATTAAATTAAATCCAAGTCTCTCGTGAATTGAACCAGCTTACCCACAAGTCCAGGAGGAAGGGAAGATGTGACTGAGAGTTTATTTGAAGATTGGGATCACTGGCTAAACAGACTTAGTTAGTGGGATCATTTTATTATTGGTTTTGGCCTTTTCGTGAAATTTGTTGACAATAAGAATATCACCCGACATATCCTTTAAAGTGTGAGTTTGTAGCTGAATGTGCTGGAGATAGCCCACTTTTGACTGAGATGTGTTTGTACAACCGTTCTTTGTTTTGCCAGTTGACTGGAGAAAATGTTTCTATGGACATTTACATAATGTTATTATATATTTTGCACTGTACAGGAACAACTTTTTGTCTAGGTAAAGGAGGGGGGCAATGTGATGTAGCATAGGAATGCTTTCAAAGTGCTTTAAACACACAGTTTTGTGTTTGTGCCAGATTTAAATATGTGACTTTTCCAGCTGTTCTATACTTTAATCAGAATAGCTGCTTTATTATTAAAAATCAGTTTCTTCAGGTGTACTTAATGCCCATGTACTTCTCCTCCTGTGAGCCACTTTTTGGCAGTGTGATTAGCTAGTAGTGGAATCTGTACAATAACAGCTGTCAATTATAAAGCTATTTAAAAATATGAATGTTTTCACAGTAATGTCATTGAGTCTAGATTATGCCCTCTGATATAATTTGTACGTTTGTAAATTAAATTCAAGCAGTACAGTTAAAAGTCTTGGACAGTTAATGGGAAATACTGAGACTTTTATTCAAATGATAGATGAGGATTATGGAAAAAGTATGGGCTATATTCAATATCTGAAATTGATGGATACAGGTATGGGAACGTAATGTGTTATTCTCAAATAAAACTATTTTGGTTCCTTGTTCACGACCAGCTACACACCTCTTTCTGCATCTCATCGCTGCTGTTGTTGCCATTGTTTTGCTTCCATCTGCCTCGTGGCGCTAATTATATCACAGATGATATACGGCATAAAAATGACTGGTGTCACATGAGCAGCTCTGTTAGAGCTGCATTATTGCCAAGTGTAATTAAAGAGATGGATCAAAGATCATTTTTGCAGATTAATGATTCTGATTGGCTCGGACTCAGTAATAATTCAGGCTTCATTTGATGCATGGAAACAGACCAACAATAATCATTTGCAGCATTAAGTGAAGGAATCTCCATTCTTTTGTGGCTAACTCAATCACCAGCACCCTGAATTCAAGCAATTCTTGCTAAAAGCAGCTCACGGTTTTACTGAAGCCATTTTCTATATGACTGTGACTATGACTCTTCAGACTCGTGTATAAACTTATTATTAAGCTCAAGGAGAATTTAAAGATAGTTTACCTCAGGAACATGACCCTGTAAAAAAAAGCCATTATAAAAAAAAAAAAAAAACAGAATGAAGCATCCTGACACCTTGTATCATCATCTTTTTGCAAGAAGAGCAAAGAAACAAGACAAAGAGTCCACAGCTGTGCGCTAATGACTGTATGAAGTTGCTAAGGCACAGAAGTGCTTTGAGCTAAACGCTAATGTTAGCACGCTAACATGATGACAATGGCAACGTTAACGCTCAGATGTTCAGCAGGTATATGTTTACACCATCTCAGTTCAACACGTGTGCATTTAGCAGTTACGGTTTGAACGGAAGCCCAGCAGTCCCTCTCTTTTAGCTCCGGTTTTGGTCTCTACCAACTGCTGAGGGGAAAATGCTCTACTATCTTTAGCCATGCACACAGACCCGTGCCCTTATCTTCTCTGTCAGGCTTATGATCATATTATCTTTCTCTTAAAGAGTGCTCTCATTATACATTTTCTTCGTTTTAATTACTTTATTGTAAAAACCTGTAGCTGTTAATGCATCTACATCTGATCAAAATCTCTCTGAACTTATTTTTTTATACACCTCTCGGGTGTCATCTCACTCCATGTTCACTCACTTAATTTCTGGGCCGTGCAATGATCTGCATAATAAATCACCATGTTAATGATCTAATTCACTTTCCTGATTTAGCTGAAGGATACGGTAGTATTTGGACTTCACTCTCGCTCGCACCCCCCTCAGCTCACTCCACTCATTACAGCCGGAGGGCTGAGCTAGATCTCAACGTACTCCATCCAGTCTTCCACCCAGGGGCGTTGCGCCAGTCTGTATGATGATTAATCATGCTTCCTATTATGCTAATTCAGATCAGATCGGCATGAAGGAGAGGAGACCCTATAATTAGTTGAATGAGTAAAGCAAGCTCACTTAGAAAATGTATGACAAAATGTTCTGTGTGTAATTGTCTCCAGGATTGTTTTTCTTCATGTGTATGAACAAGAAATCAGGTCAGGTGGCAATCACCAGAGTCTTTAAGCAAACTGAGTCTCCTCTCGAGACAATCAAAGGTTTTGCGCCGCCTCATGAATATCTTGGTAGTTATTTTGAGAATCATTGTTCAGTTAAGGAAAATATTAAGGCTTAAAGCTCGTGTTTTGCCCGATTGCCAGGTATGTTAGCCTGTCACGGCCAGCAGGGATGGCTGCAGCTCCCATCCAGTCAGCTGCACTCAAGCTTCCTCCCTTTTGCTTAAATGTTGATTTTCTGGCTCAAAGAGTGAGTTTAAAGGTAAAGCTCGACCGAAAATAAACCAGACTTAATCAATAAAAAAGCCTTTGCCAGCAATGTTGATGCCAGCCACAATTACATAAGTGCATGGTGCTTCTCACGATATTATACAACCAAAATGATAAGGTGATGCGATAAAGAAAACAATTGAGAAAAAGGATGTTTAAGGTTAAATTTAAAATAATATAAATTAATAAAAAAAACTAGTTTAATAATTTCACACAAAACAGCCAGTTCATAAAAATAGCTACTGCTGGCTTGAGCATAATTATTCCTTTAAGTTACACCAAACTTGATTTGAACACTAAAAGACTAATTAAGGCAAGTAAAGAGAAGGAAAAAACATTTATTAATTTATGTTTATGCAGTTACCCCAACAGGCCCCTATAAAACTATTCTCCTGCCAATTAAGGACCTGGTGTGTACTATTGGACAAAGGTCACGTGACTTTAGGAGGACGCCCCAATTAAAGTAGGTGAGAGTATTAAATAAATATATCCAAGGGGGCACTTGTCCCCCCATCAAAAACTTTTCCTGGAACAAAAAGTCAACAACTAAACTCTAAAGCAACAACTGAAGCAACATGGCAATGTCGATTTTGACTTAAATCTCCGTAAATCAGCGCCGTATTGGCAAAATCTACGTTTTTTATTTTCACGCACGTCCCCACTTCACCTCAGAGCCATTTCCTCTGTAACTTGATAGTTGACCGTAATACTTGTAATAAAGTCGCTCTGAGGGAAGCTGAGAGGGAATTTCTACACAGGAATTGACACACACACACACACACACACACACTCTCACCCTCTGGCTGCGTGTGTGAGGTGCCACATCGAAAGAGGAATATAAACCGCGGAAAATGCGCATCATGCTGCTGATCCTGCTGCAGTTGTTGGTACTTGCTTCGTGTGCTCCTCGACACTGCGACCCTGGATTTCGGGGTAACGTTTTTCAGCTTTTTGTGAATACATGCTGTGATTATAATACGTGCATCCGGACCTGCTGCGTGAATTAGACAGGGCATCGTTTCATGTGCAGACTGGAGTTTTCTAGAAGCAGAAGGTGACTTTTATGCAGTAAAACTGGTTTAAATGCTTTTTAATGTAACTTTTAGAAACTTCAAGCCACAGAGTGATTGTGAATACGATTAGATGTTGGCTTATACTTTTTAAAATGGCATTAATACTCTTGATTAAAGTATTATAAATGTATGATTCAGATCTATAATCCTGAAAGAAATAAAATAGTGTAACCTTTAGTGATTTAATGAAACTTTGTAGACAGACGGGCGTTGTAGATAGCTGCTGAAGACCAGAGGTGTTTTTTTTTTGTAGGCCACATTTACAGACACCACTCTGCCATCTAGTGTCTGCCACAGTGTCAGCTAATGACATACTGATGTGTCTTGCAGGCCTGTGCAAGCCGACAGTGGAAGAAAAACGTAAGTAGCCTTGAGCCTGGAGGAAGAGCGGTGTCCTGCGTGTGCTGTTTCTCCTTCCAGCTCACCTCGAAGCAGCCCGTCGCCTCTCTGGACCGTTAAACTCACACGTGGTGGCTTTCCTTGAACTTTCCGAGGCTTAAACCCACTTCACTCTCACACCAGAGGCTCTGAAACAAACCTCCTCCCTGACTGGTCGTGTGTTTGCACAGTTACATCCCGGTGGATTTGAATTGAGTCAGTGTTTTTAACAACAAAAAAGGATGAGATCATAAGTCATCACTGGGCGTAGTCTTAATGGAATCTGGCCCCGAAAGCCATAAGCCCATCATGTGTATTTTTAGATGATCAATGGCGCTTTGAAATATTCAAATCCTAATTTCCGGAGATAATAGAAATATTTGGGGCCAGATGATTGAAGACAGCACAGTGAGACTCATGATTTAGTCTCGATCCCTTGAAATAAGATTGATAAAGTTAGATTATTATTGGCTGTTGGTGCGAATCATTTGTTTTCTGTCCTTTTTACATGTTTCTGCTGATCAATCTGCGTAATCATTTCATAAAAAAATTGTCCCTAACCAATTTGAATCTCCTTATTTATTTATTTTTTACCTCAGCCAAATGCACAGATGTGCTACTGTCCTACTGCGACGACATGGCCTACACTCAGACCCTGTTCCCAAACATCCTCGGCCACAAGACCCGTGACGACGCCGAGGCTGGCGCCGAGTACCTCCTGATGAGCGTGGTTGAATCTCTGCTCGGTGGCGAGTGCAACCCGGAAATCCGCATGCTGGGCTGCTCTGTGCTGGCTCCGCGCTGCGAGAAGGCGAAGGTGCTGAAGCCCTGTCGCGCCACCTGTGAGGCGGTGCGCAAAAGATGCGTCCACACGTTTGAGGCGATAGAGATGGCTTGGCCCTACTTCCTGGACTGTGACCGCTTCTTTGTCAGTGACCAAGAGGGATGTTATGACCCGCTGGAGGGCCTCCGAGGTGACAGCTGAGTACAACATCATCTGTATTGTGTCAAATGTTTTAATTTTTATTTTTACCTGCAAGAGAAACACAGGAATCGCCCTTTGCGTTTCAATATAGCATTTTTCCCATTTTCAGCAGGCATCTGGTTCGCACACGTGCGCATGTTGCTCAGCTCAGAATAAAGTCCAACTGGAACGGCTTGTTTCCCCCACAAACCCCCGCTCACACTGGGTCCTGTGGCTAGTTTCATGAGCAGCCTCTCCTTATAAACAGTGCCTTAATGCACCACAGGAAGGCACACATTGTCTAAAAACTGCTGTAAATGTTTCTCAAAAACAGATTTCTAAAGATAAAAGAGATGCTCTGCTGCCAACAGAAATCATATGTGAGCCATGTGAGAGCATGCACAGAAGGCATTTAGTCATCATTTTAGCATTTGTGTACAGTAAAAGGTGTACGTGGTCATAAAAGTCACTACGCTGTCTTGTACCTGTACAACTGTAACGGATGTCTCACTTTTTATTGTCATGAAAAGGTTTTCTGCCATAAAGAATTTGTTTCAGATGTCTGGCAGCAGGTCGGGCCTTTGTAATTATTCCCATATTCACGTTAATATCCAACTGATGTTCCTGTTCTGGTACCATGTGACCTTAAGCTCTTCACGCAGTGATACTGTACAGGATGTACGTAACTTGGGCTGCTACACATTTGTGGCAAATGGCATAAATAGTGAAAAGTGGGTGCAATGTTTCGCCTCACTTTATGTGAATGAAAAATAACAACACATCATCAGATTGATTGAGAATTTTAGCCTCTTTAAGCTCATTGTTGTAGTACTATGGCCCTCAGCTTTAGTGTTTTCTAACGCTCTCATCAACTTTGTTTCCAGCAACAGCAAAAGCTTGTATGTACCAACTGTCCGCTACCTGCCCAGCACCAAATGACAAAGTTAGCGACTAGCTGTATATGTTCAACAGCCGTTCACTAACTTTTGGAGCATTTAGCAATTAAAGAGCCAGATATTTGATGTCGTTTGATGAGACGTCTTGTTGTTTTCAATCATGGTTCTGTGCACTTTATGTAAAGCTCTTATTTGGAAGTCGCTTTGGATAAAAGCGTCTGCTAAATGCCTCAATGTAATGTAATATTTTCTTCTGAAGTTGGTGGAGACCAAAACAGAGCTAAAAGTAGAGTGACTATTGGTCTTAGATTCGACCAGCTTATCACAAACAACTTCAAGTGAATGCTGGTTGCTGCCTCCATATACTAGGGCAAACAGAGTAAATTCTGCTAAATACGAATGGATTAGTTGCACATGCAAGCTCTTGTTAAAGATGAAGCGTGGACCTATAATAACAGTTTTATTCTTTACAAATCATGCATTTAAACCAGCAGTGAGAGTGTGGACAGATACAGTCTTCTGAGTCATTTGAATCTGGCAGCACGGAGGTTTAATGTGCACTGTGTGGCTTTGGAGCTATTATCGTTTTTTGTTAAGTGTGAATACAAAAATAAGGGCAGACGTCAGCCGGTGTACCAGTTTAATGTGTCAGCCGAAATAAGCACATTTGGCTCATTAGGCATTTGGTGTTATATCGACTTTCCACGCTCTCTTTTTTTGGTGTCTGCTGTACATACCAGACTCTTCAAACATCCTATTTATAGCCTGGCAGCCCTACAAGAATGAAGACATTTTTATTTGACAGATCTAAAATATGGCTCTAAGAGCAACAAAACAGCCAAAACTGATAAGACATACAATTTTTTTTTCTTTACAGCAGACCAGGATGTAGTGGCTGTTGACCCCATGGAAGTCCTGCCTCCTGAGGAGCCTGCCACAATACAGTTCACCTACCACTCCAACCCTCAGATGATCAGTGTCTTGAAGAAGACTGAGGAACGATGCTCCGACATAGCGAGGACCTACAGCATTGGCCGCAGTATGGAGGGCAGGGAGCTGCTCGTGATCGAGTTCTCAAACCATCCCGGCGAACATGAACTGCGTGAGTGAATCTCGTCAAAGCCTTTATAACATCTGTACCCTTTTTTCATTATCAAGGAACGTAGACCAATCGCTGTGAATGTGACCCTCTGTAGTCGAGCCAGAGATAAAGTACGTCGGCAACATGCATGGAAACGAAGTCCTGGGCCGCGAGCTGCTGATCTACTTGGCTCAGTATCTGTGCTCAGAGTATCTGCTGGGGAATGAGCGCATCCAGACCCTCATCAACACCACCCGCATCCACATCCTGCCCTCCATGAACCCGGACGGATACGAGTTGGCTGTTTCTGGAGTCCAGGACCATAACTACGGTGACGATGAGGAGGAGGTCAGTTCTCCGTGGTTACATACATTTATTGCGGTGCACTTTGGGTCATATTTGTTTTGCGTTAGATTTGGAAAACCAACCAAACGCCCTTATAAACCACCTGGCCTTGTTAAATATTACAGTTGAACAGCATGTGAAACATACCTGAGCTCATAAGATATTTAAACACCTTGTAACATGAGTGCAGAGCAGAACAGGAAGCGTGCATTTACACACGTATTGCATATGCAACCAGCCTATTGCATAGTCTATAAAATAAATTAGTGAGTCAGCAAAAGTTATTGACAGTTTTGAGAATCAAAATGCCCAATATTTGTTCTTAAATGTCAGGTAAATTAAATAATGCTTGGTTTTTCAATTTGAAGACGTCACCGCCACATCTCGTGGTGAGCGGCTGTCAATATTTTCTCAGAGTTAAATATAAAAGTAATATATCTGATGATTGTGGTGAACTGAGATGTAACCTCACTGTGCTAAGACTAGTCAACTGGAAATTACTGTCTGCATCGTACTATAAAAATGTGAAATCCAGATCGTCATTTTAAATCAGTAATATTTGTCGTTGACACATTTTTTTAAACACAAAAATGTGTGAATTCCACAGGGTCAAAGATATGATTCTTGGAACCTCGGCAGAAACAATGCTCAGAACATCGACCTGAACAGAAACTTCCCTGATTTGACGTCCGTTGTTTACAGCCGACGCAGACAAAAGGGCTACCGTACCGACCACGTCCCAATCCCAGACTATTACTGGTTTGGTAAGGTACAGGATGAAACCTTATCCATACATGTCATGTCAGTGAATGATATTTTAAAGCCTAATGGGTGATTATTATTGAGGAACCTCTCTACCAGTTGAAATTGAATGAACTTGTTTCATTCCTTGGTCCGAATAAGTCTTAATGCTGCAATACAGGTTGCACCGGAGACGTACGCTGTCATGAAATGGATCCGCTCCGTCCCGTTTGTGCTCTCCGCTAACTTCCACGGCGGGGACCTGGTGGTGTCCTACCCCTACGACCTGTCCAAACACCCGCTGGAGCCCAACATGTTCTCCCCAACACCGGACGACCAGGTTCTTAATCTTAATGACAAAAAAATAGCATGAAAGTGGACATATTTGATGTATTATTACCTATAAAATGTACCTAACAAATTAGAAAACGTACAATCATTTATCTTTTCCATGCATCCTCAGTTTCTGGATAACTTCATGTGAATAAATGTTTATTTCCTCATCTGTAAGGAACTTAAAGAAGAGGAAAAAATAACCTTCAGGTTTTTATTTTGTAGATTTTCAAGCTTCTTGCAAGAACATATGCAAATGCTCATGAAAGAATGTCCAATGAAAATGCCCGGTGTGGATCGTCTAGTACCAACAGTCAGAAAGGAATCATTAATGGAGCACAGTGGTCCAGCGTAGCAGGTGGTGAGTACAAAATGTGAATATGTATTCCTCCTAAGAGTTGTGGTGATTTCTTACTCTGAAATACAAAATTAAATATTAAACGGAGCCACTAGAGGTCGCTGTAAGACCTGAAGCGGTAAGGAGGAACCCTTGAGAGGTGTAGGAGAAAGGCCAGGTCAGTTTCTCGTGGATTTCTGGGTAAAGCAGTTTTCTTTTTTTATCTCCTGTCAGGCATGCAAGACTTCAACTATCTTCACACCAACTGTTTTGAGGTGACCGTGGAGCTGGGGTGTGATAAATTCCCCCCTGAGGAGGAGCTGTATATCGGCTGGAGTGAAAACCACGAGGCTTTAATCACATTCATGGAAGCAGTAAGGACAGGGCGTTGTTTGTGCTTTGCTGTTCTTTCATTTGAGATGATTTTTTGTAAGCGGCTTGTCTTGTGCTGTTCTTCAGGCCCACAGAGGCATCAAAGGCATCGTAAAAGATGAAGAGGGAAATGCAATCAAGGGTGTGCGGATATCCGTCAGAGGAATACGGCATGACGTCACCACAGGTAATAAATATCAGCTGCTAACAAGGACAGCTTTGCTATATCCGACTGCAAGTGCCTGAAAACAAAACATTTGAGGTTATTAAACCCACATTTAATGAATTTAGTATTATATTGTCAATGCACTGTGCTTTTAACCCTCACACAACCAACTCTGTAATCATACAGCTGTCTTGAGTTGTTCAATGACATCTTTCATATCTCTACCGTCCATCCTATATGTCCCTCCCTGCCTGGTTACAGCGCACGCCGCCAGTTAGTAACACAGGCGATGAGCACGCTGATCTTCAGATATAAGCATGTAATGTAGTGTTGTAAGCCTCTTTCTCCCTGCCCAGCTGAAAATGGAGACTACTGGCGCCTCCTCACTCCCGGCATCCACATCGTGTCCGCCTCGGCCCCGGGCTACACCAGAAGTCTGAAGAAAGTCCACCTGCCTCCTCGCATGCGCACGGCCGGCCGGGTGGACTTTGTGCTGCAGAAAGCTGTCGCGGAGTCTGACACGCAAGAGGAGGACGACACCATCCCATCTTTGGGCACCTATGACCGCTTTGACCCTAACAATCAGTACGAGCGCTACACCCTGATGGCTGATATGAGCCAGAACCGCGAGGAGAGAGCAGAGAAGCCCTGGTGGTGGAACTACTTTGTCCTGCCGGGAGGACCTGCGCCAACCTGGCTGCTCAAACACTATTAGTGCTTTTTAATGGGAGAAGTGGAAGAATGGGATCTTTTTCTGCAGAATACACACGAACTGTCAAGCTGTCATGTAACGTGAATGTGCTGCTTTTCATTGGTGCAGAAGAACAAGTGTCAGAGCTGGCTGGCTGGTCTTCGTATTTCACGCTTTCACCCACTGTAATGTAAGCACCTCCACACGCTTGACACTAACATAACTTCAGTGAATGGCCACGATGATATAAACATATGTTAAAAAACTTTTATAACAATTTTACAGCAGTAATAAAGAGCTTTTATGTCAATAAAATGATTGGAGTGTATATATAGTCCCAATGTGCATCCTTACAGCTGCACCGAACCATGCAAGGCACTTTATTTGTACAGAAACCTTTGAACATTTTAAACAGACAATTAAAAGGAAAATAAATATGTTACTCAAATTATTTAGTCTCAATGAGGGTTTAATTATTAGATCTTTAGTAGGTAATGAAACCAGGTGGCCACTAGGGGGCAGGCTGAATCAACTTCTGGTACAAGTTGCTGCAAATCATGGAGCCTGGTTATTCTTCCTCAGGTTGTAAGATTTGTAAAATTGGAAGAAATACTGTTTTGTCAGAGTTTTGGGGGAAAAAAGGCTCTCCATTCTTTTGCATTTCTTTCTGTGTTTTATCTCTCAGTTGTCGCTTGATTTAGTGCCGATAAACAAAGAAGTGGTTTACTGTAATTTATTAATTAATTCCAATGACTTTAGGATGAAATGATCATGCATACTGTATGTTACAAGTCTTCATTCTGAATTGAATGTATTTACAGCTAATAACATATAGGACAAGATATATAAAAAATAAAATAATAATCTTTATTTATAGAGCACATTACAGTCACCAATATAAAATGAAAGCATTTTAATGGAAATAGACAGTTCAAAGAAAAATTTAAAGTCATGTAAAATCAGGAAACCCTCTCAGATAAAAGTACATTTTAAGAAGGAACTTGAAGATCACTGACTGACTTTGCCGATCTGAACAGTGAGATCAACCAATAACTTTTTCTACCTATTTCCTGAAAACTTTTAAAAGAAAATATTTTAGAAAGGGTTGAAAATTTTAATTAAATTACATTTTTAATTAAACTTATAACCCCTTAAAATGAGCCATTGTCTATTTTGCGATCCTTATCACATCTGACTAAAAACTGTGAGTGGTCTCACCAAAAATTATTATCCTTTCTTCTGGATGTTTTATGTTTAATTCTTTTTAGAGGCTTAAAACTGTAAAAGCTTCCAGTTGCTCCACGTAAAGCAGCCACGGATTGGAAAACAACTTTATCTCAGGGGTCCCGACCACCAGGTTGAGAAAAGCATCTACAACCTGCACCCGACATGATTCTCTTTATGACGCGATTAATCCGGGACAGTCGCTGAAACTTCTGTCAGTGTATAATTACACATCCACCTCCCACACACCTGAGAAGGAAGGGTGTTTTGTTAACTTAAACCTAATTTCTGTTTGTGTACATTTCCAACTGTCACTTTTATGGGGGAGCTAATCGCCTTAAAAGCTTCCTGCTGTTTAAAGCTCACGTAGCATGTTTTGACTTGGAAACGTTTCTCTGATTCTTCTTTAGCCTCAAATCCAAGAAACCTATAGAATAACAGGCAAGCAACGAAGGAACAACATAAACACCGGGACATAATGTATTTTGAGAGTAGAAAAAAGAGCTGTGCGGTTGAAGAAGCAGCTTAGCAGCGACTAGAGGAACTGCTTGATAAAACAACATAATAAAGAATAAAAAAATAATAAAGAGCCATGGCATATTTGTCACATTTGGCTAAATAACAAGCACCACAACAAGACAAATTCCCTTTAATAAAGCACCAAATGGAGATCACAACAATGAGAAGTAGTACAAAATGGAGTAAAGAGCGTCGCCAGCCCCAGGGTCCAGTGAAGTCCCAAATCTTATAAACAAAACAGCTCTTAAGAATTTTTATGTAAGGTCACGAAAGAAGCATGGGAAAAGCAAATTACCCCCACATAAAGGTCGAGGAATACTATTAGAGAATCATAGAGAAAAGTCTGCTAGTTGACCCATGACATGCCAGTGAAAAAAAAAGGCTTTTCTGGGGGGGTTTACAAAAGACAAACACATGATTTGACATCAAACTGGGGGCAGCCAAACAGCAGAACAGAGACTTTGATCCATCATGGATGTGGAAAGAACTGTAACAGATCTGCCAGAATTAATTATATACTGTACATGGATTGCAGTGCCTGGAAATGGTATCGTCGTGGCTGAGAGGACAACCTCCCTAATAGTATGCATTATGGAGTTAATGTTAAGGTACAAGAGAGTATGAATGATAACCTAAACCTTACACAGCGGGTGAATTAATCTGCTTTGATCAAGAAACAATTCCTACAGTATGGACTAAAATAAAATAAAACAAAAGTGTAAAAATATAGCTTATTATTAACCTTACATTTCCCAGAATCAGAGTAAACTCAACATAACATTAAATATAATTAGGGCTTGATAGGATCAGCTTGGGCTGATTGCTCCTGTTTGCTATGGGAGCACAAGTGTCCTGTTCAGATGTTTACACGAGCTGATGCTAAGAGTCAGGCACTAGTTCAATAGTCGACACTCCAGTCTGGTGAAAGCAGACCTGAAGATCGGGTATAAATCAGCATCATGCTAGTTTCCAAAGCTTCCAGCTGCATCTTGTGTCCTCCCTCAGGTGACGGAGTTGTTCAGTTGTCACCGAGGTGGTTTGTCATCATGTGACCAGTCTGAGATTTTGGTCATGTGATTAACAGTACACAGGTGGTGTATGAGGGGGGAGAGTGACCTCTGTGTGGTGACCCCGTCTCTGTGACAACAAAGCAACTCCATCCGCGGAGGAAGGACACAAGATGTGGCTGAAAGCTCCCCAAACAACAAGTAAGTGGGACTTGTGTTGACATGTTTTTTTTTTTACCAAGCTGAAGAATGAACCTTCAGGCTCAACTGTGTGTAGTTTGAAGTTTGACGAGGCCAGATTGGGAAATGCAGTAGCCTAGCAACTGACAGTAGTATTGTATAGGCATCTCACGGTATAGTAGCAGGGATAGATGTTAGTGTTAGTGCTTACAGATTAGGCAGTTAGATCTGACTCACTTGTAATCATCAGCTCGGATAAATATTACATGAGAGGAACAAACTGGGTTTACTCTAAAGCCATTTGCCTCGGTGTAAAAACAATGCTTAATGATCAAATGAATATGTGATGAGCTGTCTAATGCTGTGAGCATAAGATCATAAAGTTGTACATCAAGTGCAAGCCTGATATCTGACGGTTAATATTGATGAAATGTAATTTTCTCTATTCGTCACTTTGGCTCTGTAAGAATCTCATCGTGGATTTAGTTTTGTGGCATTCTGAGATTTCGTGAGAAATAGTTTAGGCACAGGTACAGTAAATGTATCTGTCAGTTAGCCAAGAAAAGGTTGCTCCACAAATTAACCTCTTTTAGGAATGTTGAAACTTGACGTTAATGCCGCGGCAATCCCTCCCACAGGATGATGGGTACTGAAGTCTGAAACCGAAACCAACGCTGTGTCAAACAGGCCTCTGTATGAATGAGGGAGTGACTGGTTTTGCTTGTCACATGCTTTTTAGTGAACATTTGACAATCCCACGTAGGGTTGACCCTGTTTGCTTTTCTGGGACCGGTTCCTCGAGCCCGCCCAAAGTCAGGTGGGTCGCTGGGTCACCAATTACTTGGTGAGGCTGAGAAAGTAGCATGGAGCCGCCCCCGAGCTGCCACGATGTATTAGCATCATCCTTCTGGCGAGTAGGTAAGTAACGCCTCATTTCAGTTCATTGGAGCTGCTCTCTGTTCTCAAAGGAGCTTTAATACGCTTATGTCCCTACTCAAGATCAGTTTGTAACTATGACTATTTATGAATGCTCAGTCCACCATGTGAATATAGTGCCACCAGAGGGGTATTTCATTCATTTTCTAATGCTCTCTTTCCCTAATTTTAGTACATGACTGACAAGTGTGCTACACTTAAGAAATATGGACTCAAATGTATGAAGCTGTCAGGTTTTAATATTTGTCATTATTTCCAATAATTGCAGACAAAAATGAACATTCAGATTTGGATTCAGTAGTTTAACATAATTAAGCAAGCAAGAAACAATTATTTGTATAGCATTAACATAAGTTACAAAGTGCTTTAAAGGAAGGAGAAACAGGAAAGAGGGAGATGGAAGAGACAGAAGACAATACACTGCATAAAAGATGAGAAAAGGTTATAAAATCAAGAAAGAGGCAAAGAAAGAAAAGAGACTTTAAGATGCTTTTATATCATTAAGCTTTCATTTCCATCACAAATTCACTGGTAGATTCACTTTAAATGAATGAATATGCTGATGGTTTTGTATCGTTGCTTAAGGGTCAAAACACTTCCTTCATGAATTCAAAATAATGTAAAATGTTAATTAAGAGGCTTGGACATAAACAAATGGGTGGCACGTGCCCTCAACCAGCAATGTCTTTCAGTTTTTGTTGTAAAGTATGTTCCTTCTGACCCACTTACTCCCTACATCTGTCCTTAAAATGTCTCAAAATGAATATTAAAGGTTTTTTATCCTCATGCATAACTGTGCCATGTTTGGTGTTGTGATGATATCTGCTTCTTGCTCAGCTGCCTCTGATCCATCCACAGTGGATGTGACAGAACTAATTCAGATTTGTTTTGCTGTAAGGTCAAGGTCGCGCCTTCTTGTTTGTTTCTTTTGCGACAGCCACAAGAACCAATTTTCCTGCAACAGGTGTTTATACTTTAGAAATGTCCGGGGAACACCATCAGTGGCAGCATTAGCTCACTCCTGTCTTCATTGCAAGGTCTTGGAACAACAGCAAGTCATTTTTGAAACTGAAACAATCAAGTGAAAATCTTGTTGTAAACTCTCAAACATCACACTTTTCTTCTGTATCTTTGTGGATGTAAATATATTCTTTTATTTTATTTTATCACCATTCCGGGGGAGATTCACTGGGCCCTGCCAAACTCCCATAACTGTAAAAACAGCATTTCATTTGCTAATAATGGCTCAATGTCAAGTCCAATTCAGTCAGCTTGTTAAGCGGCAGCAATTACAGAATCGTACATGTGCAGACAACTCCTCCGGTGGGTGATAATAAGCTACTTTCTTTGTTACACACCCTGAACAAACTCGAGGGGGAACACGTGAAGCAAAGATAATACGACAAGTCGAGCGTAAGTGTATACAAAACCCCACCAATCGTTCTTGTAGAAAACCCCTCAGCTATGACAAAAGCAGGTCCAACTGGGTTAAGGTGATTCCACAATAATAGTGTTGGGATCCCTGACCACGACAGAATATTACAATAGAAAATACAGCTGTGCGTTTGTGAAAAGTCACTTCCTTTTGAAAATAAGAGGCTGCGTCCGGGTTGAATGACTACTGGGTGTTTATGAACTTGGGAGGCACGCTGAGGATTGGAGAGTTTCTTTGTTGCGTTTTTCTGCCGGTATATTTGGGTTTTGTCCTTCGGCGTGACGGTCAGAGGTCATCGTATAACAAGGCCTCGCGGGCTTTAATTTGACCCGCAGGCTCAGATGAAGAATCATTGTTTGTTGACATGTTCCTTCTGAGTTTGATTGTGTTCATTTGTTTTGATGTATTCCTGCAACGCTCTGATACTCTCTTATGGTGAGGGATCAGAGGGGAGATCTTTATGGAGACGGCATCTGCTTGTTCATTCCAAGTCATAGGCCTTTGCCTGGTGGAATGGCACAGACCATTTCATTTTCAAAGGTTTAGCATGCTTTCCCACAGTTAACTTCCTGAAATAATGTATACACACAGAATAGGATATATATAAATGGTTACTAAAGTTGAAAACTTATTTGTGTGTGACATGTTTTTCTTGGTATGAACAAGACTAAGTGTCTACAGCCATGCTAGCAGCTCTGTGAGGCTGTATTTAGGCACAATGCTAACATCAGCATGCTGACATGCTCACAATGCTAACATGATGATGTGTGGCATGTTGCACTTAACGCACACTACAGCTGAGGTTGATGGGACAAGTTTTGCAGGTATGTACTGACCATAAACTAAAGAACAAATTTGGACTTTTGACCTGATGGTGCCACTGACTGAAAATTCAGCTGGATCACCAAAGTTATTAAAACCCAACCTGAGGGAACCACGAATGTCTGAACCAAAGTTCATTGAAATCGGTTCAGTAGTTTGTGAGATATTTAAGTCTGAACCAAGTGATGACCATCCAGAGAGCCATGTCGCTAGCATGGCTAAAAGGTAATTAACCCTCTGCAGTTAGCTAAAGTTGAATCAATAATTGAAATATATAGATAATAAATAATCATACCAAACTTAATGTGAAAAGACACTTTTGGCATCTCCTGTTCTTTTCAACCAGGTGGCATTGTGGAGAAGCATGTAGCCAAAATCAATCAAAAAAGGGCCAGTGGAGCCTTTGATACAAGCTAGTTTCTTTTACTATAGCTACTTCTGCAGCACTTTCTAATCTGCTCTTCTTCATCGTGCATTACTGCTGGAGTTATAAATAAGACCGTGCCTCCTGTGCAAAGTTTCAAACTGACTTGACATCAGAAAAGTGTCAGGAAATGCACGTATTTTACTGGTTTTCTACAAAATCGACATATGAGCATCCTCAAATACTCAAACAGCACAAGGGTCTGTTGCCTCAGACGCTGCAACTACAGCACTAAACACATCTTCCCTGTCTCTAGCTTAACTGTGTACTGAGGATTTGTATTCATACTAGACAGGATGATGTATTAGTTGTGGTTAATCTGAGCCCATGTAATGATTTATTGTAAGGTCTGAATTCACGTTGTTGTTGTCCTATCTAATCCCCCACGAGTGAAAAGAAACCCAACAGAGATGCACTCTGACAGCTACTGAAATATTACAGCGACTGATTCTGGACCAAAACATTTTTTATAATGCAGATGGACAAAAACGTGATCATTTAACTGACCATTTTATTATGGAACAACTGCAATGCACTTTTTTTTGTGATGACTATAAAAATCTAAATATGAATGCCTCAGAAACACCATCAGTGGATAATACCAAACAAAAGGATATCTGTTTGTTTTTTGTGATTTTTTTTAAACTAAATTTGATATTTACATTTACATTTTCTGTCGGTTTGACTGTAAGAACAACACATATTTGCGTACATGAGACATTTTCACTTAAAGTAATATACTGTATATGCCTTTAAAACATGATTTTGAGACAGGACATAACACTGAACTGAAAATAAATATAATTTAGTTAAAGGAGAGAACGTTTGTTTGATGTGATAGGAATGTTAGAGGGGTGTACTTTGTGACATTTGGATTTGGTAGCTTGTTGTGTTGAGTTCCTGTTTACACTTCCCTTGGCATGACACTGTCCAGGAAGTAACAGCCTTGCCCGGAAGTGTTCATTTCTTGGTGTCTTCAGACTTCTCCTAAAGTCACAGGTAAGGTCGTGTGATCTTTGCTCTCTGAAATTGAACAGCTTGGACATATTTCAGCATCCTGCTCTGTTCAGGTTGGATGTTTGACCCAGAGTGTTTGTTGATTTGTTTGGTACAGATAACACAAGCCTGGTTTTGGTGTAGCGTGGGAATAAAACGGCCACAAGACAAATCTAGATGATTTATGTCAGTTAGTTTTCAGCAGAGTGAGCGTCAAACAATGTCAGATTTGAAATCACACGGTGAGAAGACTCCCGGGCTGTGGGGTTGATCAAGTTTGAGGGTGTGTGTTTAGGTACTGACAGTGTTTGGAGCTTTTCCCAGTGTGTGAATATGAATAAATGGGCTTTCCTGCACGGAGTTAAATTGATTGTGTCAGAGAGTAGGAATATATTGGCACATTAGCAGGTGTTGTATTACACAGCTTTAATATTGTGTCTCTGCTGGGCTCGGGGGCCCTGAGCGCAGACATTGGAACGACCTTGCATGTTGTTGTGTGTGTTTATTTGTTTCTTTTCTTTGCATTGTTTCAGTGACTTGTAAGGCCAGTCCTTTCCCAAGTAACACTGACAAGACAGACGTTTAGAATATTCAACTGAACACCTGTGCAGTTTTCAACACAACCTTTTGTTTTTATTCCCTCTTCTAACCCTCGTGGGCTTTAATTGACTTCACCTGTGTCATCATTAGCGCATGCGTCCGCCCCATTTCAGTGCGCAGGCGCGGCGTTTAACGGCACACCGGCGTGGATCCAGTGAGGACGCACGCGAGGACGCCATCTTTGCGACATCTTTTGACCTGCAGAAGCTTTTGTTTTGGTGGACAGTAAAACGTGAGGCTGATATATTTCACATTGTATGCAGTTTAATGACCTGGAGTCTTTTTTTTTAAATTATTATTGACAAAAACCGTTCTGTTGGACCAAAGTGAGCAAGTGTTTGGGAGGCGCCATCATGCGTGTCTATGCTGTTGTTACAATACATACTACTGCTGTTTTAATTCACAACCCTCACCGCTGACTTTGCCACAGTCCGCTTCAAAGTCTGCCGCTGTGTCCTGTTTCCATACTACAGATTAAATCTATGTAGGGTTTGAGTTTGTAGCGTGTTCACACTGGACAGTGTACATGTATGCATAGAAAGGAAAAAAAAAAAGCCTTGATTTTTTTTGAGTGTGCTGGTGATGTACACCGTGCTCCCACAATGCAATGCACGAGGTACATGGACTCAAAACGGTGAAATAAATTGCATATGATGGTGAAATATCTTGACAAACATAAGATATTTTGTGTGGGAATATTTAAGGGCATAATTTAGCCAATTGTTCATGAATTATGCATACATTTAAATACTTAAACAAAATGTAAATACTGAGCAGAGCACCACATCCGCCACTGGAAATGGTGCCGAACAAATGCACTGTTTACTTGTTGTTGTTTGAGCTGTTTATAGAAATAGGAAATCATTTTGCTTGGTTTAAAAAAAACAACAAAACAACCAAATTCCTTCTTGGCACCAAAATAATAGTCAAGACTGATGTTAGCAGTCAACTCTCCTCTCACAGTAGGGGACCCTCCTGAGCTATTCTCAGCAAAGCCCAGTCTAGACACTGCCGAATTTAAGGCCAGAATAAAACATAAAGCACAATTGAAATAAGTGTTCTTGATCTTAATGCACATTATCGCCGTGTCCCAGGGATAAAACACTTAAAAGTCAGTCATGAAGAAGAGAAAGCCCGAGGGCTCTTTAGGCTGGGTACATGTCCGTGATGCACCCAGCTACTTTAGCTGTCATGCAGCAATATCTCAGAGCCTTTGCTGGGCGCACTGATGCTTGGCTTAAGCCATTTAGCAGCGCCCTGGTTAACTGAAACCGACAAAACTTCTGATTCCAGCCCGATCTTAGAATAACACCCCTGGCAACTGTGAAGCTGTCTTTGCCCATTTAAATCCGGCGCGGTCCCACAACTGCGTTTGCAGCTGACAGAGATGAAGAAGAAGAAGATGCCGTATGATGTTACAACTGTTACTCTGAGAATTAAATTAAATGGAAAACGTTACGATAAAAAAGAGAAATCGGATCTGGCTGACGGGGGAAAGGGAAAAAGGGGTGAGACTTATATTATTGCTTGAAGAGAGTGCCAGACTAAAGGGGGCAGAAGTGGCGTAACATGAATAAAATAAGATGGCATTTGACCACTTAAAGCCAGTGGGGGCTCCAAAGGGTAAAGTGTTGGATGATTCCAGTCGGATATTTTGCCAAGAGTTGCTCTTTGCGCATAGTAGTTGCCCAGAATCATGCAGAGCAACAACACTGGGTGAGGAGATGTTTACAGCTGAGTGGACATGTGAACACCGGGCATGTGAGAAGTCAAATTTGCTCATGACACTGGACAAAATTTCACTGAACATTGTGAATACAATGTTACAAGAGTACGGGGCTTAAAAACGGCTGACTGTCAATATTGTGACTTTTCGTGTAGTATTTGCCGGGTATTTGCTTCTTGCAATCCACTCGGTTACAAACAAATTAAGTTAAAAAACATATCCTCTTCAGAGCTTAAAACCTCCATCATTAGTGTAAACCCAGTTCTTCGCTCTGTGTTTGGGAGATGCTCGGAGGCAACAACACGTCCTCTGGAAACACAATTATTCACCTTTTTTGGGATATGCAGACAATGACGAGATGAAGCCATAAAGTTAGCACAGCCTATGCTATCATAAGATGCTAATATTTAAGTTGGCTGACACAATTGACAGTAGTGCAGCGGATAAACAACAGAATGTTTGTGCACTATCTCCTATAGTAATATAATATAGTGTAGGAGTATCTTTGCAGTTAGAATACAAGACGGTTGCATAAGTTGAGTTTGAACTTCTACTAGCTTTTTCAGAGCTTTTAACCTCCTCATGGTCTTTTTCAGCAGGTAGAGTTTACTCGGTTGTCGTCACGTGACCCGAGACCAAAACGTATCACTGCAAAGGGGCCGGAGTTAGGAGCAGGAGCCAATGGACGGCCGGACAAAGTCCAAGGATGCCACGCATACCTGACCAAAGTTCCACGATGCAAACTCTGAGGTAGACCATGAAATGCTGTTGAAATTGCCAAAGAAACTTGTAAGTGGACCTTTTAGTTAAGATTTATTTTATTGACAAACTAGTTAGTTCGATTAGTAAATGTAAAAAGAGTCAAAGAGAAAACTAAATACATCTCCAAAGAGTTTACTCTTCCTGATCGCTGACCCAGCAACATTTGAAGTTAATTTAAATGTTGTGAATTGGATTGCATGTTTTAATTTGTGCAATGCATTGTTACACTCCCTCGTGGTTATGTATAAGCACCGGCAGCACTTTAAGGTTAAAGAAAGATCACAGTCTTCATTTATTTTTCTGTACTGATGGTTTAATGTTGTCTGTGGCATCCAGCGGATATCAGACCTCACAGTACAACACAGCACCCAGACCATTTGTAAAACAGATGTAGTTCATAAAGGCCAGTGTTTCGTCACAGCATGCTCATGCTAACAAGTTAATTAAGCATAGTCCTGTGCACATGAACTTTATGCTTGTATTAGTAGTCAAAAGAGATCGGCCTTTAGGTGCACCGAGCTAATTATGTGATGATAAATCTTCTATGGCATGAGGTAATTTCTCAGTGCTCTTTAAAGATGATAGAGAATATGGCAGATAACTGCTTGAAGCCTTTGCGAGTCAGCAGCGGCTAAGCTAAATGTGGCAGCAAGTGTCAGGCCAAATCAATACACGCTTCCCAGGATTCCTTTGGTGCCATAATCCAGGCTGTGGTGGGCACTGACCCTGGGGAGGCCTGGCCTCTTGTTTTCTTGCCCGTTTTTTTTCAAAAGCATCTGCACTTATGGATATGACAGCATTGAGCACAAGCTAATTACCTTAAAAAAAGGGCAGAATTTGTGCTAGAAACCGCTTTGCTCACATTTGAGATGCATTGAAAGCTCTCTTCCCCACATTACGAAGCTAACTTGTCCTTGGGAAGTGTTATGTGCAGAAGCTATATGAAGGTGTTTCCAGAAATTGCAGATGACCTCAAGCTCAAAAGCTGTATAATTTTCACTTGCTGTGAATCTGAACTCTTAATGTGTGACGCGCAGATGATTTATGTGTCAAATACTCCCTTCGGATACGGAGTTTTGGTCAACCATTTCACCTCACCAATTCATAATTTGACTAGCGTGAACTGCATTTTGCAGATATTTCTCTGAGAGAGGCCCCCGGTGTCTTCCATCTGATTTCACACATCCCGTTAAGTCATAATCTTGTATTATCTGTCTTAAAATAACAAGAGATAATCCTGGCATCAGGCTAATCAGCCATGAAATTGAGGAATCTCCTTGACTGGATTCCACGGCGGCAAGTTAACACATGATGTGTAGAGTGCGCAGCTATTGCATAAAAAAAGCGTAGTTTGGATCCAGATGTTTTCCAATTTTCCTGTTTAAATTCAGAATAAAAACATTTAAACCCTTTTTGAATCTAAATATGCACTTCCAGCGAGTTTTTATTTACTTAAATCTCTTTGAACTGGAGTCACTCCTCAGGAGAGATCATTTTATCCAGGACGAAGACCTGTAGGTGTGGGGAAAAGAATTTCCAGAACATCAAATCTTCCCTTGTAAGTGGTGCTCGCTTACTCACCCATCAGCCGGTCATTAAAAATGTAAAATTAACATCTTTAAAGTGGAGCGCGATTCTGTCCTGTGCTCGGGAGGCAGTGGAGCGCGGCGCCTGCATATGAAATGCATTTGGTCATCCCCTTGGCAACAGGGAAGGAAAAGGTGCATTGAGTGAAATGAGAGCAGATTGCTTTTATTCTTTATTTAGAGAGTTATTCTAGACACTGAGTCACGGATGCCCTACCATCGCAAAAGTCCTTTGTGCTCAATTGAGGCGGTTGGAGGAAAATGTTGCAGGCTTGGGTCTCTGTGGGGAAGAATGAAAGGCAAATTTCTCATTTGTAAATATGTCACAGATTTGGGCTGCTGACATTATATTCCCCCGGAGACCGTCAGGTAACAGGATACAGACAAATGTTACACTATAACATAAATAGACTGGTTTGAGCGTGAAATTCTTCCTCTTTCCTGATGTAACAATGAAAGCGTGGTGAGCACGGAGCTACTAGAGGCGGGTGTGAAGTTTAATGCATCTGTTAACGGGCAGGACGCTTTATGAAATGTGCTCTTGTTCACACTAATGTTTGGCCCTGGGCTTTGGCCATAAACCTAAATGTTCTTGTATTAATGTGTTTCAGGTGTGTGTGTGTGGGGTGTAATTTGCTCCATATTGTCATTTTCCAACACAAACTCTGTAGCTTAAATTTTGCCACACTAGCAGCCCTCTAATTTGTTCCAAAATAAAATATCTCAAGTTATGGGATTGATTACCATGACCTCTTAAAGTTGACATTTTTAGTTGTTGATGAAATGTCTGTTTATGACCAAATAACTGCTAAAGAATGACATTTCAACGAGCTTCAACTGTACTTTGTAATCGGTGCTAACTGGCAAATGTTAGCCCGCTAACACGCTAAAAATCAGCATGTTAGCATGTAGCTTGAAGCCCCTGTGTGCAGCCTGACAGAGCTGTTAGCATGGCTGCAGACTCTTAGTCTTTTTCAGTATGTATCTTGGTCAAAAGTCTTTTTAGTTTTAAAAAAAAACTAAAAAGTTTAATTTAGACAATTTGACAAATTGTATCTTAGCACAAGGTCTGACAAGTTGAAAACTCAGCTAATGAGTGGACGTCACTAAAACACTTTGTTATCAAATGAACCTTAGAGCTCAAATTTAAAAAAAGTTTTTAAAGGACCATTATCAACAGTGTTTGTTTATGATAAACAACACAAATCCAGGATTTTATTCCCAGATGTTTAAACTCTCACATCTGTATAGTCTAATATCGTGAAGACTGTAGTGTGTTTTAATAAAAATCCTACAGTAACTGCATTTAAATGCACTGCAGACCTTCTAACCTCACAGTTCGAACAGCTCATCAGCTGAATCTTTACATTTCACTACAGCTTCCTAAAGCTGCTACTGTGGAGTTTTAACTAAGGACCAACTTTTCTTGCTGAGAATTTAAAGGCACAGATTATTTCCCCTTCTTGTCATCATCAATCATAATTACGCGACAGTTTCTTCACCTTGGATCAATTTGTGCCATTTAGATCAAACAGCAGTGTTAATAGGCGCCTCCTTTAAAGGTAATCTATATCATGTGGTGTGAGCAGCAGCCTTCTAAGCCTCATGTTAGCTCATGCATATTGTTTGTCACTGAAACAGTTTTCCCCCCACAGCTAAAATGTAAATATATTCTTGTCTCCCATTCGTATAGTTGAGCCCCCTCTTGTTCAGGCATTTAGATAATTATGGCTATTTGAAATCTTGCAAATAAACCTAATATACTTGTATTATTAGTTAAACACAATACTGTATATCTTGGCATTTAAACATTAAGTATTTTTATAACTATTATAAGTTTTGCTTTATAGAAAGATCTGCACTTTAAATGCGGCCGCTCTCCTAATTGCATTTGACAAGTGAGCAAGCTCTAATCATCACCGTTTCAGTCACAACACAAACTGGGTCTTCAAAGGTTTCACCCGTAGTGCAATTACACCAAATTACTCTCAGCATTTGGAGTCAGTCAGGGGCTCCGTTTTCCACCCACGCTGCCTGTAAACAGGATGTTTCCAAATGGATTTACATGAAACTTTGTTAAAAGGTGGCTATGATGGAAGAAATAAGATACCCGTCGTTCCGGTTGGGCTAAAAGGGGGTGTTTCAGTGGACACGACTTCACACACACAAATAAAGCATGCAGAATAAATTCCAAATGACGGATTCATGGGGAACCTTTTTGTTGTTGTGTCTGTCAGCAGGTTTGAGAAGATGTAAAGTCTTTATAAAAGTCTGCAAACTTATCTAAAACTTTGTACAACTATAGAGGGCAAGAAAACTAAAACTACAAGGAAAAAGTTCTTTAATTAAAACAAAACGAATCTAAAACAGCTGAAAGCTTTGGAAAAAAAGCTAGTAAGCTTGATTTGGGATTGTTTTTAAAGCTACTGAAACAACAAAAAACTAAAATAGAAGTAGTAAAATGGAAGAAAACAATCTTGAAACAGTATTTATAATTTTAGTTTATAAGTGACTAAAATGACCTCGGGAAGCCCTAATTTACACTAAACAAATACAGTTGTGGTGTAAAAAAGTCTGACCAAATGTTTAAAAGTGGCTACAGTTTGAGTCGTTATGAACACTTTCCAAACAGCTTGTTCAAATCTGACAGAGCTGCCATATCCTGCATAGCACTGTTTAAATAGATGTGCTTGTGTGCGCCATCTAGTCATCTCTGCAGGTTGTTTTCACGCTTTTTAAAAGCTTTTTACAATTTCAAAATAAAATGTCATAATAATAGACTTTCAAAATAAAGCTGGTGGCCAGTGTTCAGAATCTGCCATTTTCCTCTGACAAATTTGAATAGAAACTTGCATTGAAGCAGAGTTGGCACGACACAAAACACTCGGACAATGGCTCCTCAAGCCGTTTTTCGTCACATTATCCCAATTGCTTGGAACCACATCATGAAATCGCAGCGCTCCAAAGACATTAGCATGTCCGCGCCCAGGCGATGTAACACTATAGTGTTGGGAAATCCTGTAAGAAACAGACCGCTGCAGATGAAAGGGCACGGGCCTGTCATTGTTCCTTGCATAATGTGTTTGTAGTTAGCATGAGGCGGTTGTGTCTCACCCCCATGTACTGTAGTTTAAGCACCCTGTCACTTTAAACTAGCGTGATCTGTAATTTTTCTGGGTGACTGCTGACAGTGCTAATGCTTTGGAAGTTGTATCCTGTGGCTCTTTTCTTTTTTTCTTTTTTTTTGGGGCTCAAATCAAACCCAGAGAGGCTCGAGGAAGAGCCAAGCAGCAGCCGTGCCCACTTGAGAAAGGCTGGTAATCTAATCCTTCAACAAGTTCATTTGGGATCACAGAGTGGGAAGTACAAGTCTGACACTCCAAACACTATTCATTTTTGTCACCAACTATAGTCATTAGGGAGTCTGAACCAAAGGGATGAAGATTGTTGAGGTTCAGGACTTCAAACCGCAGAGTCTTAGTGGTCGATTTGTACTCGTTTACGCGTTCCTGAAATAGGGTGTCGATTTTATTTTGGGCACAGCTCTTTTTTGTTTTCATGAATTCTTATTCAGGTTTGAAATATTAAGCTTCTTAAAGGGTGGGACGCACATTATTGTTAACTGTTGAGTCGCTGATGAGTATGATTTGGGTGTGACGACCAAGTTGGCGCAGTTGGCTCTGTTAGATTCACGCGGTGTGCGTGTGTGATATGTAAAGAGTCTAATCTGAAGTCTCTGCCAGTTGTTCTCATGAAGATAAAAAATAAATAAAAATAAAAAAGTTTGATATTTGCAACTAACATGAACGACCAACAATGTCGCCCAAGGGATGCATACTGATAAATAACAGCGACTGAAGTTCACTCACCTCCACAGGTTATGCAGTCCGCCCTCACCTCACCTCACCTCTCCAACCAGGACTTCAACCAAACTGCTGGTCACTGTCCACTGTTTTTATTTTATTTTATTTTTTTGAGATAATAATCATGATAAATTGTTTGTGCTACAGGACTTTGAGAGCTGTAGCTTTGTACATTATGCTTACATTATGCGCTAGAATCGCCTCCATTGGGTTGAAAATACTGTGTGAAACGCGTTCAAAAAACCCTTTTAGTAGTTCCACAAGACTTTATCTTTGTAAGAAAAGTAACAATAAATAGTGATAAACATTTTGAACTATGCGGCTATAAGCAACATAGCGGCTCAGTTCTTCCAGTGAGGGAGGTTAACTTTCATTTTCAGCCTCAAGCAGCAGACGGAGAGGACATTTTCCACATGACCATGGTGGCTGCCTCATAATTTAATGGTTGACGATGAAGATTTTATTCATTTATTTATCAACTGGTCAAATATTCATGAAGCAGCCAACGTTGTGGCCACATTCAGGATAACCGCTTGAAAATATGAACAGCATTAACATGACAGCGTGCTCTTCTATAGCCTGTTCACATGTACAGCGGGAAATATTATTGTCTTGTTTGCATCGGCTCCTGGCAAAAAAAAGATCTGTCGGAACAGTTTTAGTGTTTTACAGCTCAGAGGAAACACAATGAGTTTTATGCACTTGATTGTCACTGTTTATCAGTATCAGAATCATTTCCTGTTTTGCTCAAAAAATTATGGCACAAGCGAGCAATGTTTTATGAATTTGGCAAAGGGGAGCAATCAAGAAAGAGGACCTATAGGGCGTTAGTAGTTATTGAGAAGCACAACACATTTGCCCGTTCACTGTTATTTTATGGGTAATTTCTGTCGTTATCCACATAGCATTTTCATTAAGTAGCCCATCTTCCTGTATCTTGTAAATAACCTGTTATAAAAGACTTCATTTTGATATCCCCATTCCCTTCCCAATGATGAGTAACTGGTTTCTAATTTCCAAATGTGTGGGCGTTTAATGAGGCCTGAGATATTTTATTCTCCTGCTATAACGCTGTCTACAAAATTGTGCGCTGCCGAGTGTAATCATGCAACGCTATCTGGCACAGACACTCTCTGGCAGCAGCGAGGCAAAACCTGCAGCCCAGAACTGCTCCACTTAAGGGAGGCTGATGTGAGAGGAGCAGACAGGCGAGAGTGGAAGGCCCTCCAGTCATGCAAAATGCAAAAGAAATATGACTTTATTACAGCTCCCTAATGGTGACATAACAATCTGTTCAGCCACTTCCCTCCAAATCTCAAAGCATTTCTGAGGAGTGCTTCGGTCTACAGGATAGCACTGGTTTGGAAATCTCTTGGTATGAGTGAGTTTAAACACAAGTGAGTTTGAAATATGGCTTTGACCAGCTCATCTCCTACAGCTTCTGTTTGTTTATTTATTTGCTTGTTCTACATGTCAGGGTGATAAATGTCCTGAGAGAAAGAAAAACCAATACACAACAGGGATGTAAGGAATCTTTCATCACTGAAAAGGTTCCTATAATATAATGTGCTGGTCTATTCCATATTATTAACTCTGTGAACAATTAAAGGGTGAGCCTAGCTTAGCATATAGACTGGAAGCAGGGGGGAAACAGCTAGCATGGCTCTCTCCAAAGCCAGGAGTCTTCACAAAGGACTCCTGGAAGTCGCCCAGTTGTTTGTCAGCCTGTTTCCAGACCTCTGAATCGCATGTAACTCCCTGTAAAACCACGAATTGAACAAACATGATACTACCAGCACTTTGAATTGCATCCGTGTATGAAAGTGCTATATAAATAAACTTGCCTTGCCTTGCATGTTCTTAACTGTTAACGAGTGAATTTTATGTTCTAAACTTTTTTATCCCTTGTTTTGTTTTTCTCCGTTCCAAACATGAGCGTTTTCTGTAGAAACAGCGCTCCATATTGACAATATGATGAAAAGTTGTACTCAGCAGTGCAGATTCAGTACTAAAAGTGTTCATACATACAATGGATATTTCATCATAGGATTTCTTTTACTTAACTTTAATTTTACCCCGAAGAAGTCCAAATATGAAAAACAAAAAGTCCCTGCTTTAGTTTTTTTCCCTCTAAATTGGCCAAGTATTAGGGCTTCTGGTCACCATAACTCTTTCAGGGAAACACTAGCAAAGGTTCACTGTTTGAGGCCTGGTCATAAATCTTTAACGAGGGACATTTTGCAGCTATCTATTTGTGGATTTAAGAGAGAGAGTAAACACAAACTCTTCTGTTTTCTCTTTTGTAGGGTTGTGGAATTAAAGTGGTGAATAATACATGGCTGAAAGCATCCGTCTCTCCGAGTTGCCTCTCTTTGGACACCAGGGGACCTGAAGGCAGGTAAGCACAGATTTGTGAAGTGTTTTTTGATTTCAGAACAAACAGACGCTATCAAGTGACTTCACCACTCACCTGTGTTTTTTAAAAGCACCCTGCAGTGTGGACACAATGACCAGGAAATCACCTTTTCCAACTTCCATCTCCCAAAAGGAGAAATGCAAGACTTTGCGACCCACTGCTGCTGTACAGTAGCAGAAAGCTCCAATACATAAGAGTCTAGACAAATGTCTAATAGCAAAACTTTGACTTGAAGTTCTGAAACGCTGTAGTTCATTGAGAGTACGGATTAGATCGTACTGAATGTCATTTAAAGAGGGCTCAGTAATTAGCTTTAGCTTTAGCTGGACAGTGAAACCTCATGCGGCACTCATACTTTATACTCTAGTATGTAAAACTGACTCACTTGCCTTTTTATACAAGACGTTGTCGCACAGAGTTGAGCATGAAAATTTCAACTCAAAGTGTGTGATGCTAAGCTTCGACTTTCATTACTGTCTTCTCTGTTTACTCCACGTATCTGAGAAGTAGTAGAAGTACATCTGAGTAGGTATTGATGTTTTACATCAGGTACAACTGAACCTCTAGCCGCGCTATCTTTGTTTTTGTTTTTATCAATACACTATTATCTGTTCTTGCTGTACAGCCTGTTGACGGTGAACACAGCCATGCATTTTATTTCTGTGCCTAGAAAGGTGCTTTATTCTGTGACCTTTCAAAAAGCCTGGATTGTTCGTTTCCGAGCTTTTTTTAACACCGGCAGTCTTTTGTTGATGATGGATTTACAAGTCAGAGTTAAATGTTTTAAGAGCGTACATGAAACGGAGTTGACGCAGACGTTTGTTGACAGTCTGAAGTGGCTGTGAACTGCACCCTTTGCTGCGCATCACTCATCTCAGCTGATGACTAATGTCGACAGCAGCGTTAATAGCGGCTTGGATAGGAGGGGACAGGTTGTACGAGAGTCTTGTGAGCGTCGGATCGTGATGAGAGTTCAAACTCAGGCCGCTGTCACGCTGGATCCGTTTGTCCGCTGAAATACACTGCGGAGACGATCTTCAAGCCTTCACCAGCATCTTTATTGTTTTTGTTAAACATCAGCTGCGTTCTGGCATTATCAGAATGCAGTTGGTTGGCGTCTTCCGCTCAAGGCACGGTGGCCGTAATGTTCAACTTGTAGTAATCGACAGAACAGCGTTTCAGATGAGCTGATCAAACGGAAAGAGCCGGGCGAGGTGGCGAACGGGTCAGAGCTCTGGCACCGAGGCACAGTCGCTGTTTAGCTCTTACGCGACCGGTCCTGCTTCAAAGACCGGCCTCAGAGGGGCAAGTGGAGTGGGGGAAGCTGTTGATTCAGTGATTCAGTCACACTGTGGCATCATATCGCAGTTATTGTCAAACGGTGCGACGCATTCGTGTTTGATTGAGGGTATTCAGCTGGTTCGGGATCCACTGTACAAGCGTATGTCATCACCAGTTCAGTAATATTGTTGGAATTTTTCAATCGGTGGGGGTCTGTAAAAGGAGATGGCGATTAATTAAGTGATTGAGTTGTTTAATTTCACACAAGGGAAGACTAAAACTTTAAGGATGTTTGTTAGGAGGTGAGATTCTCTGGCTAGGTTTTTGTTGTTGTTGTTGTTGTTGTTTTAGTTACTACCAAGATGGCAGTTGAAATCAACAAAGCTTCGTCCACGTGTTTCTACAGTTTGTGTATCATTCCTGTGACTCTGTGGCCGCGGGACAATCGGTGGCTGTCTGTTGACGTGGAACACTGAAGGAAGAGATTAGGTTGTTAGTTCACGCGGACGGCTTTTGTGCTATTGAGGTTGTTTCTCAGCAGCTGGGAGTTAATGGCGCTCTGAAGCCACATGCAGTGTGCATGTTTAACTGCAGTGACGACACGGCCCGTTTTTTAAGAGCCAGGGGTGCGCCTACCTGGCAGGCTGCCGCTCAGGCTATCAGCCCACAATCCAGTGATCCCCAGCAGTTGTCCTTTTCACTGCATCGAGCACAGCGCCGCTTGTATTCCACTCTACTGCTGATTGCTTAGCGATATGCGCGTTTATCGGTGATAAATTCCCGTAACTGGGCTGCTGCGCTTGTGATTTCGGGCTGTCACACTGGATGAGCTGAGCGATGCACAGCTGCTCAGCCCTCGGGGTGGTGTGGGGGCGGGTGGGTGGGGGGGGGGGGGGGGAGTTAACTGAGCTCGGTGCACAGTTCAGAAGACAGCAAAATGGTGACAGATTATTCCATTTTTGTGGCGAGCGATATGGGTCGGGTTACCGTCCGAGCGCCAATTGCCTGGAAAAGGCATCAGGAAACACACCAGCTGTCAATGAACTGTCACTTTCACACTACAACCTCACATGGAGTCAGAGATGAGTAGATTTGGACAAGAATTGACAAAAATGAACCTTCAAGCTCAAAATGAATAAAATTTTTAAACATTTGGTGAATAAAACGTAACGTAAAGGAGAGAGGTTTTGATTTTGAGGGACTTTCTGACATCGACTGCACTGCGGGTCATGATGAGAAACATTCAACAGCATAAAGAACAAGACACGAGCGGCATTTTCACATTATGTAATACTGGAGCACGAACAAACAGCAAGTCCTTTTTCGATATCTCAACGTGTACACCGTCCTGCTCCTGAGCAGAAAAAAGGTATTATTGAGGCGCTAATAACCTGCTATTGATCAGAGTGAGAATCCATCAGGACTGCTAAGAAACTGATACGTCTGCATTCACACACACACACACACACACACACACACGTGTGTGTCTGCATGTACAAGCGCTCATACAGACACATCTCTTCTAGCGCAGGCATATGCAGACTCTCTGCCTCCCAGTTACATGTTAGTCACAGCGGCTTCCTCCAGCTTCAGTCGATAGGCTTCCATTAAGAGGGGGTAGGCTGTCAAAGCAACCTGTGACCTCCCCTCGCCCCCTTGGAGCCCACCGGCCTGTGAAGTCCGTATCAAAATGAATTTCTGCCCTTTGCGTCCATCAGCCACAATTCCCAGTGTCCATTAGTGTCAAGTATCTGTTTCCTCCAACTTGTACTATTGATTTCGGTGTGTCTTCTGTAACCGAGCATGTACACTGATCTTAAAAACGTGGTGAGGTTTGATAGGCCCGGGTAGATTCTCTCATCGGGGGGGGTCGAGGTTCCTCCGTATTCTGCTCATTAAATGATTTTCATAACCTCTGTTCCTCTGAATGGCACTTGCGAGTCTCATTGCTGCTCACCGCCTCACAGCGGCGGTAGCTGTGCGAAGCAGCGGACATCTGATCCTGGATCCGGTGACACGTAGGCTAGACCGGTGCCCCCGAAGGTCAGGGCTTTTCATCCGAGAGGCCACAATGAAATGACCCGTTGTTGTCGGACTCAGAGGGGTACCACAGCAAACATAGGGCCACAATATGCTCTCATGTCCCTGGAGACGCCGTCTTTTCCAAACACTCGCCTACATCTGTTACTGAAAGGTGTCGCGTTGGTCTGATAATCCGTCGTGTCGGACCTGACACGACATGAGATGAAGTTAGACGAGATAGGATTTTTTATTGATTCATTCCGGAAGGGAAATGAAGGTGATAGAGGAGGTTTGGGTAGGAAAAAATAACAATTTTGAAATTTATAAAAAAAAAAAAAAAAGCTAAATGTAATATCTTTATTTCTTAATTCATATACATAATTTGTTTATTGAGCAAATACTGTATATAGTCAGTTTATATATGCAACTCCTCAGGCCTTATAGAGGCTGTGATACTGAAGTATTAAAGTTGCGATAGGTTTCATATATATATTACATTAGTGGATTAAAAAGTGTTTTTGTCTGACTAAAGGTCTTTTTTTATGTAAATGTTACAAACAAATGCATTATATTATTATACACTGTTCATTTTATTATATTAATATAATCCATTTTTCTTCAACCACAAGAATAAAATGGTGATGAAATGTATTGTTGAACTTGGAAACAGCAGTTGACGAATTGATCTCCCCACAGTGTTGATTATACTCGACTGATTATATTCATTGTATATATAATCTCCTTTGACACATGGAGTTTCTGGTGACATTGTTTTGTCATTTGCTGTTTACAAGGTCAACAAGGTCAAACTTCGAATCTCACATTTTTAAGCCAGCGTGGACAATAAGTCCTTTTTAAAATGCTCCAAATAAACGGAAACTCAACCTGCTGATGACAATCATGCGATACTATCGAACGCTCCTGCTCCTAAATTGTCTTTTTTTTATTGTGTGAGATAATATTGTTACAAGAAAAGTCGCAGATCATCATCCTGGCAGACTGTTTGCACACTACATAGTCGGTTACACACAGTTTAAACCTGACTTGACGATCTCATTTGGTATCTTCGGCTCTGTTTAATGTGAAGGGCATCACGTTTATTGGGTTCCATTAATATTAATGGCAGTAATAACAGGTGTTTGCAAACATGAACTCTGAATTAGGGCATGAAATGCAAACGTAAATGCAGAAATAGGATCCCCTGGGTGCTCCGGTTCCTCCCCGCTGTGCAGTGTGAAGAGCATATGCTGACATTTGGCTGCTCGTCACTGCTGTGACATATTTTCCACTAGGGGGCCTTCGGGGGCCGAGGTGGAGAGACTCGTTGACACCGTAGACGCGGTCCCTGAGAGAGGGAGATGGATGACCTTTTGGCTTTATTTATGTCGTCGCCACTCATGCAGGACCCTTTTCACCAGATAGGGCCACTGTAATCCCTCAGCCCCCATTCAATTTACAGAGGCACTCTGTCACGGCAGACCACTAAAGTCGACGAGATTAATGGATCAATAAGCCCTCTGAAAGCCAGTCGGGAGTGTCCAGATTCCCCTGGTCGCTATCAAATTACAAGTCATAATGAATGGGGTGTTGTTTATATTGTAAAGTGCAGCGTCACGGAGTCCTTTGAACCAACCACCCTCTTAGCCAGGGCTTTGTACACCACCGGAGAGAGTTTTCCGACACGTGATTAAAATGCAAAATGGAAGTTGTAAGCTATTAGTAAGAACGTTTGTGTTGCCAGGTTGTGAAAACCCCCTCTTCATCCCTCCAGTGGTCCTTTTGACGGCTTTACCTTCTGGAAAAGGGTTGTCGGGAATCTGCACCGCATCCGTTTATAAGCAGGTTGTGAACATTTACAACAGCAGACATGGTGGGCTATTAGAAAACCCCTTTATTAATGACTTAATCACATTTAGGACTGCATACGTGATGGCTTAAAGTGAGACACCCCTGAGCATTGATTTACTGTTTGACATTTATGAGGATAAACACCTGACGAAGGGATTTTTTTTACAATCTGGCAACCCAAAAGTTAGATTCTAATGGCTTATAACTGACCTACAGTATATAACGTTAGTAAATGATTTATTGGCATTAATAAAATCATTAGGTACAACCATTTTTTAAAGGGTGTTACAATTTGAAAGTGTACAACGGGTACACAAACTTCCCATTTCACACAAAGAATTGACGATTAATAACTTGAATCAATACAAATGGGATAGTTTTGCAAAACAAAAATGGGTTTTAAAAAGTCCAATACACCTTTAATACACAAAGAAATATAACTCTTGAACGTTCAACCCTAACCCACTTTAAAATGTGTTAACATGAACCTGTACAACAGTTTTGAAGTCAAATAAGCGTTACTTTCGCATCGTGCAGTACAACAAATCCCTCTGGGTGTCGCCGGATGTGTCATGTTTTTCATCTTTACCAATTAATTCACTTTCTGTTTTGTGTTAGTGTGCAAAAACTGCTTTTGGTTTGGAGCAAGTCGCTCTTTGCTCTGCTTTGTTCTTCTTTTCTGCTCATTGTTTGCTTACTCCGGCAGAGCTGTTCATTTCACTGCAGGATCTTTGGGTGGGGAAGAAGTTAAGGATCGAAATCCGACTATTTTGGGACGTCCTGGTGGATCCAGTGGGTCAAGTGAAACCATTTAAACACCCTGATGGGTTCGATTCCCGTTCACGTGTTGCATGTTGATCATTCCAAGTTGTCGCGGGCCGTTGGCGATCAGGAGGTTAGAGAGATGATTTTATGGTGTGAAGGTCGCTCACGCGTGTTGCCAGCTCCCCTAATTTACTGTCTCGTTGAAAATTTGCCTAAAAAAAACAGTTGCGGTGTTTTACAGCAGTTACAGTTCACTTCTGATTCATCATGTTAGGAAAATTCAGCTCGGTCTTCACAGTTAGTGGCTGCTCCAGATCCGGCCAACCTCCAGGCAGCTCTAACGGTAATTGGTAGTAATTATAAATCCCATCTGAGAATGCACAAAGAAAGCTCACGGCAAAACAGGCCTGTTTTTCAGTGTAAGGCGCCAAGCAGTGTGAGATTAATGGCTGCTTATCGGGGGTTATTAAACAACCATTCAGACGTTCGGGTCTAGTTACGAACAAGGCCAGCGGTGAATGATTGATATGGACGTCTCAATCAAAGTCGTCACTCTGTATTAAGGAGATGAAATGAGATATGACAACACGTCAGTCTCCTTTCAGACAAAGACAAGATGTTAAGCTAACAAGTGTAGTGCACGAAGTACAGAGTAGTCGTAATGTGATTTTACGTTGGGACGTGATTTTTAAAAGGACCTTTAAATGCAGCACTGATGGTAAAACGAAGCCGTAACAGTCAGGTCGCATCACCATATTTGCACGCTAATGGCAATAGAGAAACTCCCACATCCCCTCATCCGGTGGGACCACATTATCACTTGCAATTCAGGGATCAATGATTTCAAACAATAGCGCTCGGCATTCATACATTTAACCCGGAATGGAAACCATGTGCTTGTGTGGGTTACTGATGGTCAGACCGGAGAAACGTGCTGACAGGTCTGCAAGGCCTTGAGGTGCACACCAGCCCCGGGAATAACTCTGCCAAACTCTCAGCTCTGTTTCTTTGTAGAAAAACAGTCTTTGTTGCCACTGTTGGCAGTAAGTCAATCGCGTGTATTAAACTACCCCACAATGCTCGCCAGTCATCGATAGCCCTAAATGAGTGCACATGGTGTCTTGGCTTTGGGCGTCTTTTTGATCGGGTTGAGATTTTAATGGATTTTTCTTCGCCTCTGACAGATGAGGCCGGTGGGGTTGGGGTTGCAGCCCCGGCCCGCGCAGACTGCAGGCTGCCGGCGGGGGTCACTTGAACCTTGTGGTTGCAGAGCAGAGTGCTGAGACACTAAGAGCCAGCGCTGCGCTCACAAGTGTCGGACAGCGGTAGAGTCAGGAAGTCTGGCGACTGTAAACCCCACCCGAACCCCACCCCCCCATCTCCTGACACACTCCCAAGACACGCCAAGCGGGCACTTCTGCACAAAGACCTGGACTACTACACTTGTGAGGACATTACAATAATTCTCTGCAGACTTACAATAATTCTGACCAAAACTGCTCAATGTATAAACCCAACAACAATATTTACTATAAAGGCACAATCTGTGATCCAAATGTAAACCAAAGTGTCACCCCACTACAAAAAAACACACAATAAATAATAAATTATTAATAAATCATTAATATTTGTAACCACTGGAGTTAAATAAACCTTGAATTATGATCAGCTGAGAGACATAACATTGCCCATAAATGACTTTATAATTATTTAGGTGAATATACTTTAATTTTAATTCCATGTTGACAAAAATGACAGATTGGGCCATGAATAAATTATTAGTTTTAGTGGTGTGCTTGAACATAGTTTTGAAAGTTTGTCATTTTTTGTCTGTGGACACACACACACACACACAGGTTTTCTGCTAGCTTTTCTGCAAAATAGAGTTTACTGGCAGAGACGTTCAGATATGTAAACTGTCATTAAAAACAAAACAAAGCATGCAAGTTATAACATTTTAGGTTTTTGCATGTAAAAGCTTTGTGCATGTGTGCAGAAATCTAAATATTCAAACTTCAAAAATTGGGCCTGCAACAGATCAGACCCACAAGTTTACAGGAACAAACTTTATTGTACAATCTCACAAATCTAAGCTCATAGGTAGCGCTTCAAGCAAATGTCTGACAGATTTAACATTCTACTAAATTAAACGGAAAACTTTGACTGAATTTGTGGCCCTGCAGCATGATAAATACGTACCACATATATTCACAAAGCATACACTTTGTACTAGGTTTCAGTGCATTTTTAATACAATATTTGCAAAGATCATTATATTAACACCAAGAAGTCAACAATCAGTAGCATAATTCTAAATACATCTTGCAATTAACACTAGTACTCATAACACATTATTTGTGAATGACTCATGTGAAGTGACGCCATATTCTGCACCAGGTTTTTAATTTTGTGTAACTTTTTTAAATGCACTGCAATGAAATAATATGCCTTAGGTTGCATATGCTTGTGGGAATTCATATCCTCGGTACAGTGTTCAGTGTAATTAAGGCTATACATCTGAAATGGGATTAATGTGATAAGCAGGGAGGTAAACGTTGCCAGAGTCGGATTATTACGCATTATTACATTATTACAGTTGGTACAATGCTGCCACATACATTTCTCCAATTTTACTCGTTTTTTAAAAGATTGACCCCTACACTTCCTTTCTTTTAATTACTTCAGAATTTTAGATCACCCTCATATCCATTATTCCTTTCTTTCCTCTGTCCTCTGTTCATTTTTGCATTTTAGACACCAGAGTGTAAACTCGACATCAGAGGAGCAACAACTCATCAGCATCCTTTTTGGTGGGAATAATGAGATACAGTAAAACTCAACACGCACAGCAAAGGTAGACTGGAATCTAGCAGAGAAAACAACAGATTTGCAGGCAGACTAAGTGGTTGAGTGAACAGGTTAACAGTGACGGGGGCCTTGAATGGCTGTGACAGGGAGAAAGCAGCGAGAGGCTCCAGCACTGAAGGGGGAAGTGACCCGGAAATGGTGTGTAAGTGCAGCTTGCTGGGCCCTTTAGGAAAAATCTCTGCAGAAGCACTGATGCAAGTCCACCTAAATACACATTTTTCTTATTTCACTCGCTCTTTCTGCAGAGGTGCATCACTCGGCGGCCCTCGTGCACACTCATGCGCTCTAACGGCAAAGAAAAACAGATAGTGGGAACTTCTGACTGTGTTTTTCGGAGACGGTTTTTCTTTAAAATTCAAAAGTAAGAGCTTCTTGTTGGTTAGTTTTCAGTATGCTCGAGCCCAGCGACATGTACCACGAGTCGTCATGTGTCGTGACTCCTCTGTGGCTTTCTCTTGGTCTCCTTGAGGGTGTTTTTTGGAAAAAGTCTTGGCTCAGATTTGCTTGTGAGGTGTGAAGATGTGCAAAGCTGATGACGTGTAAACCGTAAACTCGGTGTGTAATTATGCAGTAGCCTGGCCAGTCATTGACAAAGAAAAATTTTTCAATCTAATGCGTTACATATTTGTTTTTAATCATGATTCGAGTAACTGAACACACTTTTTTGATACGTTTCCACACTTTAAAGACTGATTTAAAAAAAAAAAAAATAATTATAATATACTTTTTGTCAACCTTATGTTAAATGTAACAGTATCTGTAAAAGCAGTAACTGAGGATGTGATAGGGACTTCTTGACTGCCACATATAAATAGATTTTCTGTCACTCTTCCAGGGTTTAACTAACATTGGTCAGTAGATAATCTTAGATTATATTTATTTGCAGCCTCATACATTGAGTTTCTTATTTTTTTCCCCACTTTGGTAAAAAAAAATACGTGAAAGTAAGTTTATAATCTTCTCAGTTTAGGTCAAAAGACCAGTTTTGTTTTGTTTTTTACATTTGTATTCATTTTAACAGCAGTCTTTTTAAGTTTAAACATTTCTAATAATTAGAGACCCTAATTAAATTAATTTCAGAATAAAACGTTATTTCTTCAGCCCACTAAATGAATCAGTCTGAACAAAGTTACTTGTGAAGCCAAATGGTGTCAACAAAGAGTGCTAAGATTTGGCCCCAGGTATATGTAGGAGGTTCACATTCTTAAATGTCTAAATGCAGTTCCAAGACAAGTGATCCACAAACTCTTGAGTGTGTGACGTTTAAAAACTCTTTAAAACACACTTCAGGCTCTTTTGTGCAAACTAACAATACAGAATCCAGGCAGGCAGCAAAAAAAAAAAAAAAAGTACCGTTACCGACTGTAAAGACAAGTTAATTTAACAGCAAATCCACTGCTTGTAGAGAGTCAAGCTGAGGTAGTAAGAAAGTGATACAATCACAAGTTAAAGAGGAATTTCTTCATTAATTAATAAATATGGACGGGAGCGAATTAGTGCTTTGAATGGTTTTCTGAATTTAAACTAACAAGAAATTCGCTTCACGGTTGTTTCACATCGTAGTTCGTTATAAACTACTTTCACTTTGTTATTTCCTATGACTTTCTAAAATAACACACTCTTTTTTTAAACGCATTATGCGGAGGAAAAGATGCCAGTTTGAGTCAAAACGCTGTTAAAATTGCAAATATTACACTTTTATTGCAAAATTGCATCAATATCATGATATAGGAACTGTATTCACAGTTTAACAGTCTGTCATATGAAATGTCAAGTGGAAACAACCGATAAAAGTGTATAATAATAATAATAATAATAATAATGTTATATAAATACAAATGAGGTGTTGCTGCACAGAAAGTCATTTAAAAGTTCAACACAAGTTTGAAAAAAGATAATAAAAAGAGACAACGTATTTTCGGGGGCTACAAAGTTGATGCAGCGTCACTCCTACAGGGACATTATCAACGTACATTCATCCAGATGACTTTACTGCGAGAAACAAACCCGTTCAGAGGAACATCACTGCATGCACATTTATCTGACGATAAACCTTCTACTCGGAATTCCCTAGGCATTTCAAAATAATAATATTAATAATAAAAAATAATATTAATAATAAACTATTTAAAGGAGGACAAAAAAGTGGCACATGCATGTCTTGGATTAGTTGAAATGTTGACATCAGAGTTGTTTTTGTGAAGGCAATAAAAAACCAAAAAGTGACCTTGTATCTAAAGCCGGGACAGGGGTGTGTGTGTGTGTGTGGGGGGGGGTGCTGTGTGTCCGACACTGTCACCGTGATCCCAACCAGAGGAAGTCATTAGTCTGCATCAAACAGGCCGAAATATTTGCCAGTGTTGGAGAAGTAGATGTAAGGCGCCGCGTTTGCGGTCGGGTACAGGACGGGGAAAGGCATGGGCAGCAAACATCCGCCCAGCAGGCTGCTGTCTTTGTAAAAAGTCGGTAATTGCGCGTGTTTTCCGGCCTCCGAGAGGTGCTCGGCGGCCAGCGGCCCCTCCGTGTCCGCGCACAGCTGCCGCTTCAGCTTGTTGCGGCGGTTCTGAAACCAGATTTTCACCTGCGTCTCGGTGAGCTGCAGGGAGCCGGCGAGGCACGCTCTCTCCGAGCTGCTCAGGTACCTCTTCGCGTCGAACGTCGCCTCCAGCTGGAAGATCTGTCTCTTGGAGAAGATGGTGCGCGTTTTCTTCTTGACCGTGGCTTTAGATTCCGCGGTGGCCTCCTCCTGCTGCTCGGAAGCGTCCCCGGCGGTGTGCGCGCTCTGCGCCCCGGGACGGGAGCCGGCGGCCGGCGGCGGCGTGCTTTCCCTGCGGTCCGCGAGACAGACTCCGGGCTTCGTTTGCGCTGTGGATGAAGCGACAAAACGTGCTTTTGATGGCAGCGGTAAATGCAAACTCACACACTCGCTTTTCTGTGTGCAAACACGTGCGAAGAAGCTGCACAAAACATCACTGTATAAAATGCAATAGATAAAAACAAACAGAGTCCGCCTAATCATTCAGCCTAAACGTTTCCACCAGCCTGAAACTGTCTGTTCCTTAGAAATTGTATTAATCGTTGTAAATGAAGAACTTCGGAGAGACCCTGTGTTAGTGGTTCCTCTGCAGTTACCTGTCTCGTCTCCTCCGCTGTCGCGCCTCCTCCGGACGTCCCACGCCTCATCGCACCGCGCCTGGAAATCCTTCTTACACCCGCCGTCCCTCCGCTCCTTAGCCCCGCCGAGGTCTCCGCCGCCGTCCCGCCGCTTCAAGTTGAGGATGTTGTCGATGGTAAACGTGAAAGACGCGCCGCGACTCGGTGCGTCCTCTTTGCTCATATTCCCCGGCATTTCATTCTGCTCCTCCGAGAATCCCGAAACGCCGACGTCTCCGGACGCTCCGAGCACCATCGCTCCTCGGCTGCGACTAGCGCGCTGGGACGCGCGGCGCGACGTTCTTCAACGTGCCGGAAGACTGCGGTTTAGCGGCTTATGATTGGTGAGGTGGCGGGGCAGATGAGGGCGGGATGAAGATTTGCGTCTGGCTGCCATATTGTTGCTTTAAACACTTTTCGGTCATCGAAATTTACTCCCCTTACACCATAAAACAGATTTTTTCTTTTTTTTCTTTTTGCTTAAAGTTTGTGAACTTGGACACATCTCTGTGGGGTTGCTTGGTACCCAAACTGGGTCACGACCTGTCAAATACTGAAATGTTGTTGTTTTTTTTGTGGTTTTTTGCCACATTCATATGAAAATCTTCTCATTTCTGCGGTCATGAGAATTATAGGAGCTAAAAGTGGCTTCCGGAGCCACATATGCTTAAAAACACAGTGCCACTTCCTCCCATGTGTATGTTTTTCCTTGAGACTGAATGTGTGGATCCTGTCAACTGTATTGTCTGTTTTAATCCGACTTCTGAATCCGTTCATAACCCGATTCACATCATCAAACCCATTGACGTGCACACACAAGCTAAGTTTCTTTGCAACTAAGGACAGCAAATACTTAATGAATGCAGCTAACGCTTAAAAAAAAGAAAATGCTAATCACAATAAGTGGCATTGCCAGTAAGAAACCACAGAACAATTTGCATTTACATTTTATTTGCATGTGAACATATCGGTGTACAAAAGTTTGTATTAAAATTCTCCTTAAATAAAAAAAAACGTGCCAAAGAATATTGCTAGTAATGTGTTCATGCTAACAGCTATCAAAAGATCAAAAGTCACAAACACCAAATGCATTTTTATAAAAAATAAAATAAAAGATGAAGTTTCTACATTTTGGTCCAAGGAATACCGTGCACAATATTCCCAAAGTTCTGTTTATGGACTCAAATAAGGGTCAAAAAGGTTCAGAGCTTGTGGAATACTGTCAGAACCTGTGAATGTATTGCAGCCTTTGTAAACCTGTTTGTGGGTTTGCAGAAACTATTTGCGATTTGTGTTGTGAGTCTGAGTCACACTGAGAACGCAGAACTAATCATCAGAGTACAGATTAAAAGCAGAAAGGACGAGTTAATTTCAAAAAGTGAATTCAAAGTGTGCATTTTGGCTGTTTGGGCAGGACCAAAATTCATACTTGGAACTTCACTGTCAAACAGTCTGGGGAACTTTTGAGGTTTACACTTTCCTGCTTTGAATCTGCGCTCGGATGTTCACATACATATATTTTTCATAAAGATTCACAGTGAATCGAGTCCTGACAGGTTTTTGTTTTTTCATAAGTCTGCAAAGGATGATATTTGCCACTAGTTCATTACAGTCTTACTGACCCTTATTTGATCCTGTGTGTTTGTGTGTGGTTAATTCATACAATTTCAAAAAGCTACACTTGAAACCTGTGAAACCGGGGGGATAGGATTGTGGGAAGCTTAAGTAGCCAAAAATAAATATACCAGAGTTGAAGATAAATTAGAAAAAAAACTCTGCTAATGGGGAGCAATGGTCTAGTTTTCAAGGATTTTAAAGCAGCCATTCAAGGATCATGATGTCCTCTAAGAGATAAATGAGCCACCTCAATCTAAATCTGGCTGCATTTATTAAAGTGGCTTCTAAATAACCTCTAAAACAACCAGAAAAACGCAGGATAAATTGACTTTATTGTTGTCTGACGTTACAGGATGTGAAACTGAACTGAACTGAATATTTTTGCAGCATCTTTGTTTGATTGAATTGGCGCCTAAAAGAGTCACAAGTGTGCTCGGCCTCTTCAGAGTCACACCAGCCCGGTCATCTGTGACGTTAAGAACGACACCGGATGGGCGAAGTGGGAAGTCAATGGGTAGTTGACGGAATTTGAGAAGCCCACCCCAGGGGGCGACACTTGGACCAGGCCGGTGAGCGACACGGGCGTGGCGACGTTCTCGCGATACAACATGGGGACCCTGACGACCCTCTGGGCGGCGTAGGGGACGACGGCTCCGCCGCCGGCCTCCACGTCCGCGGCGATCTGCCTCTTCCACTTGTTCCTGCGGTTCTGGAACCAGATCTTCACCTGGGTCTCGGTGAGCTGCAGCGAGGCGGCCAGCCCGGCTCGCTCCGAGCTGCTCAGGTAGCGATTCAGGTCGAAAGTGGCCTCGAGCTGGAACACCTGGCTCCGGCTGAACACGGTGCGGGTCTTCTTCTTTCGCACCACCTTCACGTCACCTGAGCGGAGGAGGCGGGGTTAGAGCTGACTAAATGTAACTGGATACAACTTCTGTAACAGTGCAGCTTTAATCAGGGATACAATATATGTCGTCATGGTTTGTTATATTGCGATATCGGTATATTTCGTGACAAAGTTTAACAATAGAGTTTCTGGAAAGTCAGTTTAGAAATAGTTTATTGATAAAATAACATAATGGGAACATCTGTTTTCTAACCAATCAGGGGAATTAAATACCTGAAAGATTAAGGTGACTTAATACAACCAGCACTATTACAGGGATAGATAGTATGGTAAATACATTTTTTTAAATTATATATATCTCTGACCATCATCTTATGATGATAAGAATTCATGCTGTATTTGTTTTAAGTTTGTCAAGTGACTTACAGTTTTCAGTCTCTGCAATTAACGTTTTGATGTGTAACACCAAGCCCAAATCCGGTTGATGGTGGCATCAGTAAAGTTGTGGATGGCAGCAGGAATAACAGGCTGCAGATACTCAAGACGTTTGACGTTTTATCAGCCAGTACACTAACTGTCCCTATATTTCATTCATCACTGATACCTTTACAAAGCACAGTCGTACCCTTTAGGTCGTCTTTATCAACCTTAACAGGAACATGTACTATTCTGTATAACTTGGTGTCACTTAAACGATATTAAATGCAAATAATGGGGAACTTTTTCAGTTTAAATAAAGCTGTGCGTACACCTGACACCCCTGCAACTTAATATATCATATTTAAAACGTATGTTGACTTCTGTTGCTGAAAAAACCCATCTGGTTCATCAGAATCAATCTACACCAAATCCAAAAGTTATAAATAAACATCAACATTTTCGACGAACAACTACTACGCCTGAGGAGGCGTTTTGGGAGGAGAGCGCATGCGTGGTGACGAATACGAATTTTTTTTTTTTTTAAAGGTTAGGTTGCTTTGGCCTCCTCACCTGCATCGGAGCTGTCCTCTCGAGAGAAGCAGAACGAGGAGCGCGCGTCGTCCTCCTCCTCTCTGCCATCCGTCAAACTCTCGCCCCCCTTCTCCTCCGGCTCTTCGCTCTCCTCCTCCGCCCGCCCCGGTGAAGTCGGGGAATCCCGGTCGCCAGTCGTCACGTTGTCTGAGTGTTCACATAATAAATCACACACACACACACACACACAGTTCGGGCAGGACGACATCGTTTGATTGTGCGCATTAATGCTCCCTGCCCTTTCCAAGATTATAAATAAGCATCGGCTCTCCGCTGCTGGGGCTGTTTGAATCGGAGTGAGGTTGTTGCGTGGGTGCCAAACGCTGTTGGCTCGCACTGGGGCTGATAATTGGGGTGTTTTTACGCGAGGAGGAACACTCGCATGTGTCCAGCCCAACTAACGAAGAACCGGACTCCAGGACTTTTACGCACGGGCTGGGGAGGTTTCATTACACGTGTGACATGTATACCTTGTAATGTGTTACTGGGTTAAACTTTTGATCTTTAATGGGGTCGGTTTGAATCACGCCCGTAAAGCACATTAGTCCTAAAACGAAGAGACTGAATGAGAGCAATAATTTCTTCCCGTTCTCGTTCCGGACTGATTTACGGCTAACACACACTGACAGATGCACACTCACGTCTCGAGGAGCCGCGCGCTGTGTTTGGCGACGTCCCGCTCCAGCTCAGCACCTCACCGTCGCCCAGACGCGTTGTTTCCAGTCCCGGGTAGAGCACCGGGCTGTGGACGGTAACTTTGAGGCTCGGGGTCTCCGCCCGCTCCTCGGCGGTGGCCCCTCTGCGCGTAGTCCCGAGCAAATTCTCAATGTAAAAAGACGAGCCTCTCGCCGGAGGACCTATCTTTGATCTCGGCGCTTTATCGTCGAGCATAGTTACTTTTTCTGTCCTTCAGCGGTTCCGCTAAACCTCTGCACCTTTAAAAAACAAAACAAAACAAAAAATCTCAAATAAAATCCCAGATTTGGATGTTAGAAAATCACTCCCGGGACCGGGTCTTGTTTGCAGCCCTCTGCTCCGCGCAAACCATCCCGACGCAATCCATGCGAGCAAAGAGAGCTCAAGCCTCAGCTGAGAGAGATCAAGGCTGAAATTTCGACTCGAAGAGACGAGGAGTTACTCCAGAAAGCAAAAAAAAGAAAAAAGAAACCCCAACTCGAGACTGTCTCGCTCTCCAGAGCCTCTCTTGCTGTGTGATAGTCTGCCTTGAGGGACGCAGAGATGCCGAATTTAGGTCAAACGGGGAGCACAGCGTTGTCCTCGGGGCTGGAGATGGAAACGGCTTCACGGAGAATGGCACAGTACCGCCTATTGGTTACATTTGTCCATGCACACTTCTTGTATTTACTATGCTGTGCTACGCTGTCATTCGTGTAGGCCTACTCTTATTTCTAGCGCCGACGATAATTCAAAAACTTTATATGAACTTGATTTATGAACTTGCTTCTTCCAAATACTTTGACTTTAAGATGGTCACGAAAATGCAAAAAAAAAAAATACATGCCACTTCTTTGTTTCCTCCCATCAGTTGTCAAAGGCAAGCTCACAATGGCGCAAACAAGCCTAAAACATATTTAAAAAAGATGTATTAATTCATGGTACTTGAAAAAAAGCTTGGTTTGTGCCACAAATATTATAATATTTTATTATTATTAGCCCCATTTTAGCAATTCAAAGCTGAACAATACTTATGTTAAAAAAAGATTAGATGATTCAAATTTTATGTACCGGCCAAATTAAGACAATAGTTTTCTTTTGATATTTAAACAATAAAAAGTGTAAAACATTACAATTGATGAGCCATTAACATCTGACAAATAATGCTGTTAATTTAACTTCATTAGTTTCATTTTTATTTACATTTTAAAGTCTATAACTCTACAGCAGGCGAGGGTGTGGTGTAATATCTGCGTGTTTCTATATGCCCGCCATGTTATTGCAATAATTACACTGTTTTATAGAGGAAGACATCGTTTGTGTCTGAAATAGTTTCTCCACAAAGAAGTTGAATTACTTAGTTAAATAAAATCCAGAATCTGTGAATATGCAAATATTAACTACGACACACAACATGTTCCCTACTTTACAAAAAAAGTCAGTTTTCCGCGTTTTGGGTGCCGGATGCTTAAAAGTCTCCACATCACACTTAAGTTTAAGTTGCATATTGAACCGTCATCGGCTAACGATGTCACAAATTCTGCTCGTACAGAATGACACGCCTCAAACTCAGATTTCTCGAAAACAGCCTGTAAAAAAAACACATACATACAAATCACTAAATCATTTTATATTTATGAATGAGTTAATTGTCGCATTTCCAAATGAACCAGGCACCTAGAGTTTTAACATCATCTTCCTTCTGGAGTTGGGAACATGTTATTCCTTCCTCCAGCAGGCTTAAAGGATCAATCAGTGAAGTGTAGCACACCACCACAGGCCTCAAAACTATCTCACTTTCAAACTGATTAACAGGCTAAGACACTTCATTTCACTCACTATGGTTAAGAAATCTTTCTAAAGCCTAATATGAACACCCAAGTGTAGCTTTTTTTTCCCTGTTGGAAAGAGCCAATACCCCATTAAATGTCCGTAGATGGACTGAAGGTGAAAAAAATGTTTTGTCAGCTTCGAAGCTGTGAACGGCGGAGTGAAACACCAGTGAGTTTGGGGTTGTAATAGGATTTAAACGCTATGAAAAGCTTACTTTCATCTGTAAGTAGCCTTGAACAAATGCTCCGAACATTCCAGGCCGCAGCTTTTCAGGCTACGTGTTGATCAAGCTTTATCGAATCCAACTCTTCTTCTTTTCTTGCGGCGAGAAAACATCGCACGAAATGTTACTTAAAGAATCCTAAAAGAGGAAACCGAGCAGAGAAGTAACCTGCCGGTGTATGAAATCCATGCACAGATGACCGGCCATTAGTAAAGAGAGGCCGAGAACAAAACAGCGTTTGTTTTACTCGGAGGGATTGCTCACAATTGTTCCCATTGTGCCACTAAATTGACTTTATTAAAGCCTCTTTGCAAGTAATAGCCTATCAACCTAATACTCTGGATTCTGGTTGGGGTGTAACACCTTTACAGACAAGAGGACCTAACATAAAGTTTAAGATGTGGTGAAACGTATTATTCAACAAGCTTTATGTACATTTATCATGTGTCCCTGTGTAGCCTGCAGTATACATGCTGTGGTATGTAGTTATAGCTAATGTTTGTAATTCATAAGAAGGGTTATGAGAAGTATATTGTGAAAATTTGAACTAGAAGAAAACTTTTTTTATGTTGAAAGAAGAATTTGACAAAAAAAAATAACAATCCCACAGTTTGAATAGATAAATCATTTTAAAGATATTTTACACAAACAACAAAGGTCATCTTCACTATTTATAGCAAGAATTAAGACTATAGTTTCCAGCTTGTTTGGTTTATGACCCCTTAAAGACCCTGAAAACGTGCCTTCAAATATGATGTATTTCTCTATAATATCTAATATATAATCTATATATAATCTTTATAGCTCAATGAGTAACAATTAAAAAGAAACATCTTTAGTTATTATTTGTTAAAGATTTAACACTCAAAACTCAGGTAATCTGCTTCATCAGGTCTGCGTGGGCGTGATCAGATTTGATTGACACCAAACGACCCACTGTCATCATATTGGGATTTAAAATGTAGCTCATTCCTGATTGGTGCGTGGAAGTACGTGATATCACATTTTTCTAGACGAAGCCCCGCCCACTTCGAACCAGTGACAAAAGCTCAGAGGGAAAAAGGAAATAAACGACTCTCTCATGTGAAGTGACTGAAACTGTTGGAACTTCATCATGAAATAATGTGCTCATATAAGATCCCATCACTCGCAGTAAGGAGATGATAGAGAAAATAAATTTTTTCGGGGTCTTTAACAGAAAGCGGTGTCTATTTACTACTCCTTGTCCCTGGTGTCCTAACTACTGCTTTCAGATTCTCCATACGTGATTTCTGTCAAAAATTATTTGATATCTGTAGTTGTTTAATTAGTTTTTGATCATTTGATCTTTTTTTTTTTTTTTTTTGCCGTTCTGGGTCTGCAGTGAATTCGTCTTAAGCCTTTTGTCTCCTTAAGTTATTTGATCTTTCTATCCGGCTTTAGTGGAAGTACACGAAGTGGAAGCATATCGTGTGATTGCATAATTATTGGTCAACAGTTCATAAAGTCATATGGACACCTGGAAGAGAAATGCATTTTAATAACAGGCATCCTTGTAGCCTACTCTGGAACTATTTCGCGGGCTATAAGAAATTATGGAGGGCCCCGTTTTACAGATGCTTGCATGAGGAGGTGTCGGGGTATTTAAAGAAAGATGCAGAATGATGGGAAATGTTGCTTTCTGCTGTTTTTCTCCAACAATCTTTAACCAACAGTAATTCATTCAGACATGTCTTGTGTCAGTTTGAAGCAAGCTAGAAACGATCTCGTGCTACAATATCCCAGCACTCCCTTTCCCGCCCGGCCCCATTGTGAAGCATTGCACAGAGGCATGTTCAGGATCTCTTAATTCATCGTGGCACTGCGTCTTTACAAGGTAGATGTGATGCAACGAAGAACGTGACCTCTGCATTTCCTGCTGCACGAACTCCTGTGTTAAGAGTTATTTGACTTTAATTTGCATTGGTGCAATACCACAATGTAAAAATACTCCTTTATAAATTCTCCATTTACAGTTTTAATTAAATAAAAGTACAAACTTTTTATCAGCAAAATGCACATAAAGTAAAAACACTAATTGGCAAGAGTGAGTATATTATATATTAGATTATTACTGATGCATTAACATGTAACAGTATTTTAATGCAGTGCAGCTAATTTAAATACTGTTAGATAGTTAAAGTTATATAGAGTTTTAATGTTTTATATCTTTATCTTAATTGGCAAAGTAACAATTTACTTTACAAAGTACAAATGTTTTAAGTTTAAAGCAGCATAAATTGCAAATACCTATGTGAATTACAAGCGCCTCAAACTGCACGTTAGTTAAGTACTTATAAATTAAACATTAATAAGGACTAATGAAATTGTCCTTATTAAAGTCCTTTTTAGAGAAACTGCAGGGCAGGAAATCTCTTCACCGCTGGTCCACAACAAAACAATCTTCAGCTGAATCCAGATGGGATTCTAATCCGGTATCTTTAACAGTGTATGTGTTGGTCTTCCTGCAGGATCAGAATATTAATAATAGTCTGCTGGGGGAGTCCTCCACACCCATTACTGGCTCTATAACGGGACACTGTGGGCGATGCAAGCTGTTGGGGTTAAAGCCATGGCCTACAATGCAATAGTGTATATGAGGTCAGCAAGGTCCAGACATCTTAGGTCGGCCTTAACAGAGGCGGTCAACCAGAAGGGCCCCTTTATGCCACATCGAGCGCGGAGCTACTGACGAATCTGTTTGATTTAAACAACTCCTGCTCGCCGTCTTTCTTGTTGTTTCTGTTTCACCACGAATCCTTGTGTTGTGTGTTTAAATTTTTTTTATATTTCTTATCCAAAATGCTGACTTGGCTCCCATCAGATGAGATTTTAGACACACCGTTTCCCCACGGCGGTCGACGTCAGATAGGTCAGCGTCGGACCCCGCGTGAAAACAGACCTCCCCGCTCCTGCTGTCACTTATCAGAAATGCTTCTTAATTTGCGTTTTATACCTGCTCAGATACTCCAGATTCCAAGCATTAAAACTGACACATATTTCTCCTGCTTAATCCCCATTAGCCCTCACCTTACTGCACCCAGAGCCCCCCCCCAAAAGGCATTCTGGGAGCTGTTTGGTTTATTGCAAACGCCTCTGCAGCCTCGCACAAAGGTCCATTAACAAAAATAATAACCTTTTGTTGTTTTTAGCTTTTGAATTTTATCTCTCAAGCCTGGAAAGAAAACAGGTTTGAGTCTTAGCTGGAATAAACTATTAACGCCCGTTTGTTTAACCTTTGGATGGCAAATTAACCCCTGTTAGAGCCACCTTGTCAGTTCAGCACAAAGGAGGGAAAAGGCTTGATATTTTAACCACATTATGGCTTAATGCCACACATTCCCCACCCCCTTTCTTTGTGTCAAACACTCTCTCCTTAAATGTTAAGAAACCTTCAGAATAAAATACCCATTATAACACATTTTAAAAGTAGAAAATAAGACTTGTTTTTCTTTATTCAGCGGAGAAAGTATGTTTATAGAACACCTAAGGATTCAACAATCGCTGGCTCTTTCCCATGCACATGATAGTGATCAAGGTTAATCACATAAGATAAGTGCATCCCCCAGCAGGTAGTATACGCCTCCACAGGAAACGTGCTTCATCCCTCTGGGTGTGGGGTTGGGAACGAAGGAGTGCTCCTGATGGATTACAGGCCCCCGCCACATGAACCGAAGAGCCCTGGAGATCAGATCAATGAGAAAACATCAGCCTCCCTGTAATACCACTAATGTCTTAGGCTGTTCCAGGAACTGGGGTCAGGTGTTGACATAGCACTTGATTCTTGGGATAATTTCAACTGAATCACGATCCAATGGAACCCTGTTGACAAATGTTTAAACTTTAAAGGCTTTTAAAGTAGACGGGTGCCTTTTCTTTAAAAAAATAGAGCCTTTTCTCCCCGTACGTCTTCTTCCTGCACTCTGTCCGACCCCGGGACTTCAAGGTTCTGTTTTTTATTTTAAACTTAAATCAATCTGAAAGGTAAGAAGAAGAAAAAAGAGGGACATGGAGCTGAAGACCGCCAAATAGAGATATCGCGTGAGAAAGAAGCGGAGCGCACTCAAGGTAGCAGCTGACTGCCGTGGAGAGTGCACTGCACCCCTAGGTCAAAGCACTTCTGTCATATTAGCTTATACACAGGGACCTTATTTTTCAATAAATCATGCCCCTGAAGGATAGCTGGGAGTTCACTGGCTATTAGAGGAGTCCTGCCTGTGGGCTTCCTCCTCCTCCTACTACAACAACTACTACTACTACTACTACTACAACTACTGCTGAATGACACTTAATGAGGAAAGTTACCGTGAGTCTAATTTTGATGATATCCAGTTTAGAGATGCAATAAATAAAAAGTCTTGATGCAACGACATTTTACAAACGTTTTGAAAGAGTTTGAGTTTGCCTCCAGTGCTGATATTACTGTTAAATAAGAAGATAAATTATGTATTTACAGGCCACAGTTTGTTCAATAAGTGACTGAATAAAAAAAAGTACAGTTCATCCACTTGCATGTATTGATATGAATATTTCTGATGATTATTTAGGCCTATTGACGACAGAGAGGTTATAACAGGCTATAATAAAAATGCTGCCTACGTCCACTTCTCTTTCATTAAGATTGGGTTCTGAGGGCCATCTCATATGACATGCATGCGAAGGGGTATGACAAGAAAAACCAGAAGCGGCAGGAAAGATGAAAGAGTCCACTTTCATGTAGTTTGCCCGCAGGACAGATTGACACAAAGTCTCGTTTTCCCACCTCTTGTCACGCAGCTTCTCCGCTTACTTCACCGCTGCTGCCCCGGGAGTCCCGCCCGCAACTCCGCAACCGTCAGGCGAGGTGACGGGGACTTCTTTAACCGCGGTGTAAACAAAAAAAAAAGAAACAAAACCCTGTATAAAATGGTGGAAACTCTCTCTGACAAATGTTAAAATTTATGAAATATTTGGACCACAAGAGGAATTATGTTTGGCTGATTTAAATGGTTGATATTAAACTGGCCTATACGTTTTTGGGGAGAGAATGAGGACTTAAAAGGCGATGTTGAGCCTGTTCGGTTGTCTGTAGGCTGTTGATTGGTTTGATCTTGAACATTTCCTTTTTTATTTTGTATTTATTATAATAAGACCAAAGCTGCTGCTGCTGCTGCGTTAGACTACTTTTGGATTACACTGAACTAAAACACCCGCGCCTTAATATCAAATAACCGATACGGCTGAGAAAATAGTGCTTTTTATTTTTATAGTCCAATACAAATTTATTAAAAACAACTTTAGTTTGAGTTTTTTTATGGTTGAAGCCGATTTTTTTTAAACTTAAACTCTGATCCTCTGATACTTTTACATACTACTTAGTATGTTTAAAATATCTGGGCCTACAGATACTGTCGTACTTTAACGTTTGTGATGAGCTGCCGCAGCGCGGAGACTTTAATGCGGTTCTGATTGGCCGAGCTGGGAAACCTTAAAGTAGCTGATGAACACAAACCGGCGAACTTAAAAAACGTTTTGAGATTTCACAGTGTAAAAAAAAACGAAAAAACACTTGACGGTATTTGTGACGAAAAATATTGCCTTTATAAATAAACACAAATTGAAAATCAACTCTTTTCGCAGGTTTAACTACTTTTTTAGGGATATAATTCATTTGAGTTTTGTTCACACAAGTATCTAACGTTTAACTCTTAAGCAGCAAGAAATATTATTTTGAAACGATTGCTTTTTGATTGGGAGGAAAAAACCCACAACCATGTGCTTTTCTATATATTTAAGTTGGTGGTGACACGAAACAACGCTTACCTGCTCAGGTTTATGTTACAAAAACAAGGCAGAAATTTTATTTAACATTTTTTTAATAAGGCTATTTAAAATGTAGAACTTGATGTTTAATGGTTCAGGCTGTGAGGCTTTAGGTTGGGTAAAGTCAGCATTAGGTTCATAACTGCTCACTCACACACTCTTAACATTAGATGGTAAAAAGAAGCTGTAGATTTTAAAAAACAAACACCTGCCTCCTGCAGTTCATCATCTCAACATCTGAGTTAGATTTCTGTAAAATAGGCCAATTAATGTTTCATATCTAACTATTAGCAGAAAAGTAATGTTCTCCACACACTCTTAACGTCTTTGTTATAAAGTTCATCGCATTTAAAGGACTGTTTTTTAACACCCATGTGTTTCTGGTTAGAACAAAATTGAACCCACAAATAGATGAGAGACATTGATGAGGCTAATTTTGAAGTTGTATCAGAGGGAGTTAGTTAAGGAGGTCACTATAGTGCTCGGAGCTGTTTTCAAGGCTGGGAAGCCTAAAACCTGACATGCTGTAATCTGCTGTGGGACGTCGGAGCTTTCATCTGCTTGCTGCTTCGTGATTATTGTTATACTGGTTTGTATTACTTCATGTGATGAAGAGAAACAGAAATGCCCTCACTGAGAGAAATATACAGTTTCAGCTTTCAGTGGTTCGAAAGTTCGGTTTGGTTTTAGTTTTATTTGTGCTGCCAAATGAGCTTGAATACATATACAGACATACAGCAAAATAAGATGAAATGCACAGGTGGACACCTAACAATAAAATAAACAAAACAGCTATACGTGCAAGAAATAATAATTTATAAAATAAAGAAAAAACAGGGATTACATGAACATATTTGTACTGCTTTCATTCACTAAATCATACCTCATTTACATAATATACTCTGTCCAAAAAAAGTTGTTTAAGATTAAAAACAAATCAGGAATGAGAAGTGACTGCGAAGTGAAGCAGAAAAGCTGTTACATGTAACTGGATCTGTTATACCTAATTGAATACTGACTAGTTCTGTAACATATAGAAGATCAACTGATCTGATATCAGTGACATCATTAATAAACAAAAAGCAAGTCAAAGGAGGGACATAAACGCCACATGCAAACATAAAAATAAAAAGTGTGGAATATAGTCATAAAGCAAAGCTCATTGTATTTGTTCATAACATTAATACAGTATTTTACCACTATAGAGCCAGCTGAGGGCAGCAACGCTCAGTTTATACAAATCAATAAGTGTAGTTATATTTGGTACGGGATTATTGGGAGAGCCACTGTTAATAATGGAATGAATAATACTTATTTAAGATCTTCTTTATCTGTATTATTGATCTATTTATTTCATGTATGTCCCGAAGGCCTGAAAGTCCACATACTAGTTCTAAACTCCCTTTTCAGTCGCAATACATTTTTACATTGGTTTTAAAAAAGGGATCTCCTCAAATCCTAGCTGAAAGAGAAACTGAGCACATGTCAGTTGTGGATATTTACACGACTGTGGACACCGACTCCTGGAAAATGAGCTGACTTTATGTTTGTGACACCGTTCTTGTATCACTAGATGGCAACGTTTTACTTCAGTCAGCCACAGCTCTTTTGCTTTTAATGTCTCAGTTACTGAGTTTCTATTAGAAACTTTCTATCAAGCAACTGTAAGTTACTTGGCCGTTACTTAGTGTTTAGGCTGAATTACAGATTGCTAATGTTTCCAATTATAGGTGATTTCTTTTCAGTTAAATAACTCTTATTATATTATATCCCCAAATATAAAAATGAAGGTTACTAAGCCTTCAATATGTTACTGAAATGACAGATATTCATGGTCTTTCTTACCAACCGACATCCTTTTAAATCCTGAAACATCTGACAAGTTAGAAATGTAGTGACCCCCGTTATTGGAGTATAACGTCTGTGTTATAAAGTGTAATTCAACATGATCGTTCAGTAGCGGCCCAGCGACTGACTGCGTGTCAACACAACTTATCAAAGAACAAAAATGTAAAATTGAATTAATCACGATCAGTCTGTTGTTAAAATCATCATCAAGCCTCATGTTTGGGACGGGAATCAGGCCGCTCTCAACTCAACTTTATATGCAGCTTGGCAGATAAACCTTTTTCACGACCCCAAATATTTGTTGTTGGGCCCTTGCTGACCCCCGAACACCACCCATTCATGCTGCCTCCTCCGTCTTGTAGCACAGTGGTGGATTAATAATGGCTTGGCACTACAATGTACTGAAGAATAGAATATTAAAAAGTCTGGAGAACAATTTTCCTCATAATGTTGCTGTAAGTATATTAATATTGTGGGGGGTCTAATAATGTAATGTACTTTATGTAAAATTATAGTCTGACACATACATTATAAGTACAGCCATCACACATGCAGTGAAATGATCAATATTCCCTTTTAAATGGGAAAATGTGTATTATTTAATAATGCACAGCACTTTCTTTTATTACTTTCCACCCCAAGTTTAAGTGTGCAGTGTAATACGGCATGCTGACATTTATTATTATTCAGTTGTAGGCACAGTTATTATGCACATTGCAGTTCGGATTGTCTTGCCTGGTAGTTATTTTGTTCCCCGTGCAGTACACCGAGAGGCTATAAAGCCCCGCTGCCAGCCAAAAGCCAATCAATGGGAAGCTCATTAATAGATAATTTGGTTTAGGAAAATGGGAAAGCCTCATCTATCAAGAACATTGCGCAAGCTGCTACAGAACAAAATGACATTATCGTCTGTTACCTGAGATTATGTCCCTGAGCAGAAAATGTCGTGCTGTCCTCATAAAGCCGGAGATGTTTGGCATCAGAAAGGAGAGACACTCACATACGCTCCTTGAAATGATGTTTAACGGACTTGATTTATCTGTATTGTGATGATTGTTCCTTAGTGATGTACTGTACTGCGACATGTTGTCCTGTGACTGATGAGAGACATTGTTGGACTGCTCAGGCCACGTTTACAGGGACCGGGCACAATAGCACTTTATTAGTGTTGGTATCTCCCCAGCAGAGTATACACCACTTTTACGAGAAATGTGATGTTCAGTTTTTGTTGGGACTGTGTGAGGCATTAATAACGTGTTTGTACAAAAATAGTTTATTTTATTTGATCTACCAGTTGGACAACATGCAGTAGCTTAAACGCCTTATATCATAATTTATTACAGTTTCAAAGCACAAAGAGTTGATGAAACTATATCACCATAAGGTCCATTTAGTAGCCGTTCTGGAGCTTTCAATGGCATCCCGCGATCTTCATCAGGAAGAAGGAAGTTCGCCCAGTTGTCAAAGAATTTCATCACTTTTGAGCACGTTGAGGTTGAAGGTTCCTAACAATAATGCCTCGCCGGTTGCAGCAAGAGTGAAATGTTATAAAGCTGATAAATGTTGCAGGGCGGTATTTGTATTTTCAGCCTCTCACTGTCTTCATCAGCAGGCTGTGTTTTGCTCAGCTGGTGGTTGTACATGAACACCTGTTGTCACAACTGCGTTATCCATCCATGACGACTGAGCAAACTAAACAGACAGATGAAGACGGTGAGATCCCCTTGAAAGCTCCGGAATGAGAAAGTAAGTGGACGTGGAGTTAAAAATGATGCAATATGCAGAAGTGAACAGCCGGCGTCGGAGGCCCTCAGCTGTCACTGAAACACAAAAGAAGACAGACGGAGCGGTTTGGTTACTGAGTGGATATGCATTTCGCTCAGTGGAATTAACACCTGCCTGGGTTAAAAATGAAGACGAGCGCCAGTCTCTGGCAATTATGCATGAAAAGCTGAGCACTAGGTCCCTGTGCGTTATGTACATCTTAATTCATTACAAGGAGACGGGTGGCTCCTTCGCATGCACTTTTGCCTCCGCAGCCTATCAAATCAAATTAGTCCTTCAGAGGGGATTAGACGGAAAATATCGCAAGGTTCTTGCGTGGAGACAGTAACCGAGAGAAAAGAAACAAGTCGAATCTAACGAGAATCTCTTGTAAGAGAAAAATCACTTTCGTCATAATGCAAATTAGTGTTACTGTGCTCTCGCATCAACAGGGTTTTCAAATCGGCGTGCGGGTGGCATCGGCTCCTGGGAGTCCAGCTGTCTTTCTTCTATTAGGAAATCATTTAATTCTCCAACGCAAAACATCTTATGTAACAGACACACAGATGCAGTAAACATAGAGCGGCACAAAACGGGCTCCGCAGAGTTGCCAGCCTTTGTACACACATCATCTTCTTGAATGCAGGACTGATGCAGTATGTGCGGAAAGTACCAAAACATACTGAATTCTGCCAAGACTTCTGGGGCTTTTCTAACCAAACTGTACAGTTGCTATTTTTGCTTCTGTTCAACAGGATAGACCTAAATGAGCAGAGTTTGCATTGCTTCTCTCAGAGGAAGGCTCAATAAGGAACCTCAGGGTGCTGTTGCCCCCAAATCCCCCAAAAAAGGTTTGATACTAAATTTGTTCAGAAAATACAACTTTTTCCTGTATCTTGCCAGCTATTAAAGGGGAGAGCTACACCGCTGTGCTTAGGCAGTCTGTGCTAATTTTGTTTCAATTGTTGGCATCCTTTTTATTTAGACATTTCAAGAGCTCTGTGAAAGGGTTCTATCTTGAACAGTTTTGGGGTACAACATATGTACCAATATATAAAACGTAAAGTATGTGTGGGGGGGGGTTAGGAAATCCTCAGTTATTGTGTTATGATAAATTATTTGTGTATCGACGTAAGAGCTAACACACTTATTCCTGAAGGATATTTATTTTCAGACGAGCAGACATGTATACACCGCTCATTCATCATAATGCATCGCTCCTCCTCGTGTATTATCTGCATTCCGTGCAGGAATATTGGAGACATGTCACACTACATCACAGCCGCTCCACTTTCCTCCACCCTTGATCTTCATGGCGCACAGCACCACAGTGCCCTTTAACTCTTTTATCAGCCTGTAGTCAGTCTTCTAACTTTCTAACTAAGTTCGGGTGTGCCAGCTGCAGTGTGCGCTCCCCTCCGCCTGACTCTCACGGTGCAGGGAGGCCACAGGTGGCCGGCGTACCTGTCACAGACCTAAAACTTAACCGCAGAAGTCTTTCGTTTTCATTCCGCGCGGCACCTGGAACTGCAGTGTGTGTGTTGGGATGCATAACAACATATTCAGTTTGAAGAGCAGGGAGATAAATAATGAGAGGCGGTGTAATTCTGATTAATGTGCCAGTCGAAATTGTTTTCTGGTGCTTTTATACTGAACTACAACGTTGTGAGTGACTATGGCTGCATTGTGCGGCTCCTCCTTTCAGTGGAGACATTGGTATCTGGGCCTCTTATCTAATGCTGTTTACCATTTTGATGTTGATGACTGGGTGAAATATTACCTGTTCATTAACTTCATTGCAGCTTTGCTGAAAATATCTTAATGTGATGGTATTTCATGTACGTTTACTTATAAAATAGTCACTAGCACTTTGTGACTCAGCACTTCACTCTTGTTTGTGAATGTTCCTAAAAACTACAATGACCAGCTGTTTAAGGAAATTACGTTTTAATTGTATTTTTAAATGAAAGTATATATTTGTTGACCCGTAGGAACAATTGGACTTGACTTTGAGTGCAACAGGCAGACTTTTGGGTGATGGACAAGATAGAATAGCGCCAGCCTCATCCTTTAACCCCGTAACATCCAGTTTTCACCCATGGTTTCCCTTAAGTGATTAGAAAAATCACCTTATTCCACACAGTCTGGCGATACCTGGCAATGAGCTTTGTTCTAGCTCTCCACTGAAGATATATGATGTTTACACTGAGTGACATATTCAAGCGCATGTCTCCCTGTTTTTAACAGATGTATTATTTCATATACGGTTACCCAGAATTCATCCCGCAAACTCTGGGATCTGCGCAAGAATTAGAAATAAAGCTCTGTGGGTCTGAAGTATGTTTGGCTGCACTGCATGAGTAATTGTAATGTTGGGGTGGTCAGTTGGGTTTAAGATGGCAGCAGCAGTTATTGAGAATGACCCCTGCTGTTTTCTTACAGCCACGTATTTTAAGGCTGCACCGTAGGCACTAATCAAAGTCAAGACCACATTTGCATTTGAAATCTGCAAACGTTTTTTATAGTGGTTCTTTTTTTAGAAACCGATTTCTTAGTGCCCAGGTCTCTCTCAATCAGTTCATCCCCACCTAGACCTTGACTTCTTCTTGCTGCTGAACTATTTAGCAGTGCCCTCCTATCCTGACACTGAGTGTGTGTGTGTGTGTGTGTGTGTGTGTGTGTGTCTGCCTGCGCGGGCATTATATTATGCAAGAAATACATGAGGTTTCTCCAGAAAAGATGACATTGTGGATAAAGAGGCAAACTGTGCCAAAAAGGGCACATGGGTAGGTGTCAGTATCTATGGCTCCTGCTTCTAATCTGCACCTCTTAACAGCCATCTTTTGTGTGTGTGTGTGTGTGTGTGTGTGTGTGTGTGTGTGTGTGTATGAGGGTTAAACTAACAGAAACCTCATTTATCTGACCTTTTCAGGAACCCAC
>JAVQJD010001758.1:0-16908 GCA_036023655.1 Nannoperca australis
GCAATGATCGAGCGGCAGTAGTAGAGAGCGGACGAGTAGTGATTACGTAGGGTATTTGTACGGAAATGGTGTAGTGACGTGGATGACGTAATGTGGGTGTGTTCCTGCTCCCGAAATCCGCTAAATAGCAACAAAAAAAAAAAGCAGAGGTGAGAACAATTTGCGCAGTAAATTGTAGAGTGGCTGGTGCAGGATGGACTGCTTCAGAACCGGCTTAGCTAATGTATGATTTCATGCTGTGGCACCAATAATAGATTTGTTTTGTTTGTGTTTAAGTCCCTCCACCTTCAGTGATTGCAACACCACGCCCTCCTACCAGATTCACTGTGACAGCTCTTTTTCCACCAAGTGAGATCATGCCATTGAAGGCCATGTGTTGTTCTCATCAGGGCCAACCGCATAGTGCAAGTCAATACTTGCTAAAGATAATAGATAAAACACAGTGCAGCTTGTTTTCTCATGTGGTCAAGTGCTTTCTAGGAACTTAGTCAAAGGACAAAAACAAACAGATTTGGAAAAAAATGCAAAATTTGCTATGCATGGATCCACCTGGAGATAAAATATGCACGCATATACTGTATATATGGGATTAGCATAGACTTTATCCCTTGGTAAGCTTTCTTTTATACTATGTAATTACAATAGTTACAAAAATCTACTTACAATAGATTCCAATAGTGACCCAGAGTCAAAGCAAAGAAAGCATGAAAACAGCTGTAGAAAGTATTTCAAACCACTCCTGCTGTATAATCCACAGTGACGCTCACCAGGGTTAGATAGAGTAATATTATTTGAAATTATGAATGATGATTTTTAACTTGTGAGGTTAAAATGTGTCATCCATCAGAGATTGTTCCATACAGTTATCCCAAGCTTGCTATCAATGTAATTTCTCTGGGTGTAATAGGCCGCTGTTGTGTGTAACAGTATGTTTGTCACAAAATGGACTAGATCAAAACGTGTATCAATATTGCAATATAATTATTACATATAGTGATAGAGGATCGTATCCACATCACTTACTCCCAATGCTTGCAATGCTCAAAACAATAGTAGCTTCGCCCAAAAATCTCTTAATATGCTAATTCTGGTGTGTTGGAGGCAGAGCTTGGCAAGGCATGGAAGAAAGGTGTTTAGCTAACCTGTATTGCGAGTATTTTAGTAAGTAACACAGGTAATATAACATAAATAATGTGTAATTTGCTGCTTATAAATGTAAGCCAAAATTGTCTAATAAGAGACAGCCAAATATGGGGCATTGTTTAACAGTGCAGCAAGTCTACTGTTTACTGGCAATATAATGGGATTAAAGTGTGTCATCCACGTTCTGCATTGTTTCTGCCCTGTAATTTAATCAGTTTCTGCTAGAAAATAAAGCAGAATTGGCATAAAATGACAAAATTAAGTAAAATTTCCCACTTTATCTCCAGCAAAAAAAAAAGAGTTGTATAGGTGCCGTTTTCCCTTCATGCCTCTTCAGATAGTAGTTAGTAGTAGTGACAAAATGACTTGACAGTGGAGCGGAACTCTTTTTGTTTAGCATGAAGACACCTGGCAGTGAGGGTACGGGAGGGGAATATTTCCTTCGCTTTCATGTTCTGGTAATGAAACCTTAGATATTCCTCTCCACTTGTGCTAATGTAAATGATTTGCATGGAGTTTGTCCCTGCTGATTAAGGCTGTTTGGACTGTTCTTCTTTGGAACCATGCCAATTGAATTTTCTGCCTTCTAACACGCTTGGCAAGTAGGGAATATGGTTCTCATTGGGCCTGAGGCTTGATCTTCCTTCTTGCACCCCCCCCATCCTTTCACATCACTCTGACAATTAGTGAGCTCGACCATCCCCAAATGACACACGTAATTAAAGAGTTGGCATTATAATTACAACGTGTTTATTGTCTGTTTATGGGTTTTGTGCAGTGCATAACGAGCTGGGAGATTTCTTTGGTGTAAATGGATTGGGGGGAGACTGTTGATATACTTTGTGTGTAAATGCGATTTTATGCGGCTAACATCTCGATATCTCCTTTATCAGCCCTTTGACAGTTGCTCTTTTTGTCGCACATACAATGCAATTTGGCTGACAGCAGAAACTGGCACCCGAATAAAACCCCAAATTATTTAGTCATGGGCTTTTAACGGGCACAACGGTATGCATGTTAAGCAAATGATGCAATTTATTCCCTTCTCCTCATTGCCAGGCTGGCTGCCACGGGACTTCTGCCAGCTTTAAATAAGTGGTACCCAGATGGTATTCACATGATGCCCACTTGGTTAGAAAACGATCCTGGGGAATAAAGCTGACTAGTGCCACAACAACCAATGGGTCAGACGGTGAGCCTGTTGCTTTCGCACGGGCAAACGGGTTAATGTTGCGTCACATCGCTGAATTCTCCGGGAAGGTTGGAACTCAGGGGTCCTAAATGGATTGGAAAAGAGCCCTGTTAATGAGGAGGGTGGGATGGAGAGATAGGGGAGAGAGATTCTCTGCAGGAGGTTATTTCTTCCCCCTCTAATGTTGGGCTTCTTGATTCCTCAGAAAAGAGCTAGGGAGGCAAGTGATGAGCTTTGCCTCCGGAGTGATATACATCTGTCAGCAAAGTGATTTTTTTACCTTTTAATCTCTGCAAAGTCTCTCCTCCCCTCTTGTGCCTCGCGCCCTGCAGCTGTGCTGGTCTCTGGCCCGGCTGTCTCCTGGAGAAGTGGTGAACTGTGTCATCTGCAGCCACTAACAACCAATAGCTGCGGCGCCAGCCACCGCTGCAGATCGAGGGGGACAATGTGAAACTGAGTTCCTAACGCTGAGAAATAAATAAACAGAGCCCCTGAAAAAACTAAACAAACAAAAAAAAACAATACCACAAACGACACACAGCTTATGCAAATGCTGGGAAAATGTGTTCGCGAATCGATAAGCCCTGTTTGTGTACGAAGAGACTATAGGACAAGAGTGGCCATTTTACATCGATATGCGCATTAACAAGTTTGCTATTTTGTTTGCAGTAGCTACCCCCAAACATCTGTTTAGTTTTTTCTCTTCTGCAGTACATGTTAAACCCACACTTTATGAAACACATCAGCTAGCCTATGTGTTGTTGAGCTGTGACATGAAACTCAGAGCTAGGGAGGAGTGTCCGCTCCTGTCTATACACAAGACACCAGATGTTCATGGCAAAGTTTCAGTCATCGTGGTGGGAGAGGGGTCAAACTGTCAGTAGGTTAAAGGTTTAACAGCGTAAAAAAATCTGCAGCACCCACACAGTTAATTAGACATGAGAGATTTATTGTGGAATGGGAAATGTATGTTTAGTTCTTTTAGTTTTGGTCTTGTTTTGCTGCTGTTGTTTTGATTGTAAAATACAAGTTGCAGCAGGCTATGAATATGTCTTTTGTGAGATGTTTTTCCTCAAATGAAAAATGAAATCTTAACAGCTTGCGCCATTGTTTAGCCTTTTCTCCCAGTCACCTTGTAATTGTTTCTGTGTCATAAGCAGCTATTAGTATTGCTAGAAAATGGTAATGCTTTGAGAGACTCATCTCTCCCAGAGAATGGCTCTCTATCACACTCTCACATTCTTTTAAAAGGGAAAAGGAAGATGAATTTTGCCCATAAAGGGTGTATCACAAGGGCTTTTTATCCTAAATGGCTCTGGGGATTGTTATCTGTGGGAAGTGTGTCCTGCCTCCGTCGTGTTCAATCAAGTGTCCACTTAGCTGTGACTGGGAGTAATTGTTCCCAAGTGGGCCACACACTGACCTGTTAATGTCTGCGTTGACCCTGTAACCTTGTCAGCACGTCTTGGGGAGGAGTTTAAATCATGTGGATCTCCTCCGTGTCTTTACGCAACCGGGTCAAGCGGGCGTCGGTCCTGAAAGACCACTCTCTTGTAATTGTCCCCAGCAGCGTGGGTCAGCCACGGGTGTTCCCAAAGATCGGCTCTTATTAGATGAGGTACTGGGAGTGGTGTGACTTAATGGGTCAAGCCACTGATCTGATACAGCACCAATGTCCACCCCAGCGCAGTCACAGTCTCTGCAATACCTGATCACTTGCTTGACTTGGGGGATTGTGAGCTAGGCTACATCGCAGATCCATGTCACTGACTTTATAGATGCCTGGTCTGCAGTCTTTTTTGAATATCATCTCTTGTTTATGCATGGGTTATTGTGTGCTTCTCCTTTTTCACTCTCAGATTTGCTTCTATTTGGTTCCCCATTTGTAATTCATGGTGTAAAACGACAGCTCAAAACAGATTTAAGGCACCATTTATGCATATGTCATTTTATATCACAGTAACAGTAGCCTGTATATCACGATACAGTAATTATACAGTAACAAAAGTTGCAATAAATCGTAATATCAAATCGCAATACTTGTAGAATTGCAATACATATCGAATCAGCACCCAGGTATGATAGTATCGAATCATAAGCATATCGTCACAGCCCTATGAGACAGGCAGTGGTGGGTTAGGTGCTCAAAGGGATTCGACATTAATACTTTGCATCTAAAATAATTTTAGGTCAGTGTCAGACTTACTCACATGTAATGTATAGTTAGACTTGTTTGGCTCTGATGTGACTGTCTCACAGCCGTGGAGTGCATGTCATCAGGAGGGATACAACTTAAGGAGATGCTAACACAGTATAAACAAATGTTTTCACATGTTTTGTTTTCAAACTTGCAGCAGGTGGCCCGTACTGATTTATGTAGCAAAAACCATCATTTCTGACCCTCCTCATACTCCTCAACGAGGATGGACAGCTTCAAATGCCTGTCTAGTTTGCCTGGAAACTCACAATTAATAATTAATACACATGCTGCAAAGTGGCTGGATGTGGGGTTTCTTCAGAAACTGGCATAGTTTGTAATTTGAGTGTGTGTGTGGGGAGGGGGGGATTACGACCACATGTTTCCAGAGTAGGAGTGAGCTGAGTGTTCAGTAGCTGGCAGGCAAGTAAAAAAAACACCAAAACGTTTAACTTTATTTCAGCGTTTGGTTGTTTAGTCTTTTTTATGCACAGACGACACAATAAAATGTAACCACTTTTTAAACTCCAGTGCTTGTTAAGTTTCAATAAAGACTACCAGAGCTACTTCTGAAGCAAGACAGCGCGTAAATCCATTCTTCTTTGAATCTGCTCATCAAGTCGTTTCTAAAGGCATGTAAGTTGTACGATGCAGACATTGCAGTGAGCTCGGCCGCAGTCGCTGGGTGCCCTCTGTCGTTGATGTCAAAGGTGAGGGGACTTTTAAAAGCCAGTGGTCCTTTTGGGCATGGCGATGCAATAGCGCAGCCATAAATCCATGACAGGAAAGCTGTCTGTTGGGATCAACATATTTTTGGGAGTAATGACAGGGATGCAACTGAGTAATCAGAGGGGTCTTATCTGGGGCCGATGGCAGGCCCAGGAATGTGGACTGGCTGTGGAAACAGCGGCTGCACTAATGGGGTTAGTTGAATTCCACACTGGTGAATTATGAGGAGTTGGGCCGTTGGGGCTGTGGTTTGTTGTGTCTGGTTGGAGAGCCACAGCGCTTCAGACAGAAACAGTTATAGATTTGGTTTTTGACACTCTTTCTCGCGGAACTGGCCAATTAGCTGGGGAGCCGAATTGCTCTGCTGTGCTGCCGGAGACGCAGCCACATTAAACAGCAAAGTGGTACGCACACATATATCACAGGGCAACAAGCCACACATGCAGCCATGACTCCTGTGACAGGGACAAAACCAGAAGCCATCCATTTGGTGGCCTCATTTGCATGATCTGAACCGTATCTGGAAGTCATTAGCATCTTTCCACTTGTTTATCTGGCTACAGATGAATGCTTTTGAGCTTAACGCCAGGTTTTTGAATAAACAAAATGTCCAGCTTGTGTCAGATGTGTTTGTAGTGGTACAAGTTATGCATCATTGATGTAAAAAACAAAACAAAGTACATTTGTTTTTTTTTACACTGACGTGGAGACCACTGCAGGGTTTGTAGGTCAATGTGAATGCATTCTCCAGGGCTAGTACTCATGGAATTTTTGTTGGTGTCATACATCATGTAGCCTTGTTACTTATTTGTAGTACATATCTCATAAAGTTTATGTTGTTAGCTTGTTGTAATTTAAATATTTTAATGTGGTCATTTTTTATCTTACACAATTATTTTTTCTTATTGGGTAACTTGTAATAGAAAACATACATACAACATGTACATCCTGTAGTGAGTGGAAAAAAATGCACTAAGTAGGGTTAGCTATTTGTTTTATTGCAATTCACTTATGTGCATTTTCAAACTGACAACACATAAAGCTATATGAAATGAACGCAGCATGTTTTATCATAATGTGGGTATTGCAAAAGTTCTCTCAAAAATTCATAAAGGGCAACTTTGTGATATGTTTACTGTCAGTGAACGGCAGATACCCGTCACTGTGATACAGTTTTGCCAGTATGTTACATTGTGTGTCCGTCATAGTTGCTTATCTGCATGTTCAGATATGAAAGATAACTTGATATGCATGTAGGCCAGGAGGTGCCGACAGGAATCAGTTTGTCATAACATGTCACATACTTGCGGCTGACGATGCTCACTTTTACTTTTGCCAGTCCTTATGTCATTTCTGTACATGTGGGCTCAGCGGACCAGGGCAGGGGATTTCCCCACCTTTTTACTTCCTGTTTGTAATAGTTGTGTCTTTCCCCTTCCTTTCTTCTCTCTCTCTCTTTGTCAGTGCCCTCTGTGAAACCCCCGTAGTCCTGCCCCCAAGACTGTGAGCTGACTTTTGATTGGAGGAATGGAGTGCCAATCTGTCCTGCACCAGTGATCAGGGTATGTGGCGATCCTCCCACCAGCTCGTCTCTTATTTCATACAGTAATTTGTGTGCTGTTGGTCTGTGAAGGGACTCCAAAACACTGTTAGGTCTGACTATTAGGCTTATTCCTATCAGGCCATAATTAGCTTGAAGCAGAAGCCAGCATATGTATTCTGAGCTTTTCATCAGTTTTATCGTTCAGCTGTTTAGGCCAGTGAGCCTAGATGTGAATGATAAAGACACAAATAGTAGAGAATAAGGCTGACATTTTTGGGAATATATCTAACTGCGATTTTACTGACCAATATTGCAATTATTTTGTATAAATTCAATTGTGTAGAGTGGTTCCAGACCTCTGAATCCAATGTTTGCCAGCAATTTAAAAAGGTCTGGGACTGCTCTTGTGAATGGCTGTTCACAGCTGTCCCAGTTTAAAATCAGAAGAGACAATCAGGGTTACTTTACAAACCCCTAATCCCAAACGTTTTTATTCAATTAGTTATTATTCAATTAATAATCTCAACACAATGATATAATATTCTCACATTTAACTAGGAGATCCTGACAGGGATTCACTATCTGTCTGCTACCTGCCATCTGAACTACCTAGCTAGCTCCTAAACGACCTGTCTAAAAAGGATGTAATGACTGTATATATATTTATGGAAAAACTCAACAATGTGTTGGTGCAACAATGACTAACCATCCAGAATATTTAAAGATCTTCATCCTCAACGTGTGATGAGCTCCGATTCTTTTGTGTGTAAAAACTCTGAAGGTCTGAGTGCTTGAGGCTACTTATTTTGTATTTGTTTCCTTAGTAAAGTGTTAATACCGTATGTATTGATATTGCAAGGATTGGGTATGCTGAGGTTAAACGGCTATGTCATTTTGTTATATCATTTGTATGATCTTGTATATGAATTTGTAAATTAGTGCATCAACCTTTTCCCTCAAAAATGGTATAATAATAATAAAAATAGTAATAGTAATAATAAATACAGTTAATTGCACACCTGAAATCAATGAAATATTTGACAAATGTTAAAACAACATTTTGCCCTTTACATGAATGTTGCACCGTCAGCTGCTTTGTGTTCATGACTCTTCCTTTGTTTTTTAATATCTTTGGCGTACCGTAGTCTTCCTGTCCCTCTGCTCACCTCTGTCTGCCCCCGGGAGCCCTGATTGGCTGAACACTTTCTGCACTATAGTTTGGCTGCTCGCCAGCCACGTTGCCAGTGGCTGCCGTGCCCCCTGATCAGAAGAGAATGTGACATTTGTGCAGAGGTAATGGAATCTGCGTGCAATTAAATCTCTGACTGTGAAGAGAAGTCTATCTCCTCCGTGCTCCCCCCTCATCTCCTGCCATTGCCAGCAGCGAGGGGGGTCAGGCACAATGATGAAACCTTCCCAGCAGGCCCCCTCGCAACACTCTCTTCCCCAATCCCAATGTCAGGTTATGTTTTTTAACTTTGCCGCACTAGCCCTGCCTCTATCTGGCAATTAATTACAGAAAACGTCCATTAGGAATCTCTCCAAATATTGTATAACAATTAATTTTCAATTATAAAAATTACTTTGCTGCAACATTACCACTGCTTTAATGAATTCTGCTGCAGTTGGCAGTTGTTATTTTGCAGTGACTGTTGTTGGACGGTTAAGCATGTTTTTTTTGTTTTTTTATCTGTCGGGGGAGTGGTAGAGAAGCAAGACAGAGAGAGAGAAAGAAAGAAAGCGAGGCAAAGGGCAGATTTATGCATGGATGAGCAGAGGGTCATATCTCTATGCTCCTCTTTCTCTGCTGCCCTGCCACGACGCTCAACGCCTCATTTGTGGGCTTTGTGGCCAATGGCTTGAGTCTGTGATCTGTTGCCATAAAAGGAAGCTTTTTCCTCTTTGCTGATGGAGCACTTGCTTATGGCTTAATACTAGACCCCCCTCTATAGGCAGACTCATATCTAATGGATATGTGTATCCCCATCAGGATAGCTCATAAACATAAAACTCTCTGCTGCCATTGTACTTGGTGGAGCTGCTTGGGAAGGACAGAGCCACGCCATTGCAAGAATTTCCCTTGAACTTTTGTAGGAGTAGTTCCTATCTGTGTTCCTTGTCCACACTGGGTGGACGGCGGTGCAGGATATCCAGGTCAAGGTTTGGCTAAATCCTCCCTGTGTCGTTCACACCCTGTGTGGGTCGGTCTAAATAACACAATGTTAGTTCATGCTTCTCTTCAGATCAGACGCTACACTCAATATGGATGTTGAATTGGGAATGCATGTTCCAGTTCATTTAAACAATGAACGATTACGTTTTTTTTTTCACAATGCCGCCTGGTGCCGAATGTCAGCTTTAATGTTTTTCTGTCATATTCAACTCTTTTTTTTTCTTCTCTCCCCACATTCAGCTTCCCGGGTAATGCATTTTGTCATGATGAATTATTAATGTCAGCGTTGGTTGAAGGGAGTGTTGTCTCAGAAAATAAGAGGGTCACTCTGTTTCTCCTTTTTTCTCCACCCAAGGGTTAATTTGAACCAACAATCAAATGAACCTCCCTGTTTCCTTGCTGCGCTACGGGTCGACATGAAAACTGCTGGGTCTTAACTTTATTCACTAACATCCTGCTGAACAAATACAATACTATTCCTCTTGGCTGTCTCTGTTTTCCTCTGTTGCAGATGACTCTGCTGTGTTGTGTGATACAGAGGAAAAAGGCTTTGCTTGGGGAAGGAGTGAGAAAGAGGCTTACTCCATTAGTGTCATTCGAACGGTGAATTAGATCAGTCTGACAGATAGATGCGGAAAATTGTTTTAATTGTATAATTATCTGTGGCTAGCCACTTGTGCGGAAAAGTGCTGTGATGTGGGTGAAGGCCAGGGAAGAGCACATTTTGGCCTTTATGTGCTTATTTTGTCTTTGTGCAGGAAATGAACAACAATCGGGGGTCCTGAGGATAAAGCATAAACACACTCACACTCCCCCTGGGCGGGTTGTGACGTGCTCAGTGAGATGCTGCTCTTTAAAGTAATGTGTCTGGCCAGTGAGCCTCCTCCTTAGGCGGGGTGCTATAACTGTCTGAACAAGATGGCACAACTTAACACAGTTGTAACAGCTATGCAGAATGGGCCTTTCTTTGAAGAGAAAGCGACCCAGTATATCAGTAACTTGCTTAATCACATTCAGCTGATTTCTGATAAGATGTAAAATGCAACACTACGGACAGATGGCACTAAATCTCTGGCTTTATATCTGTCACTTGCTCTGGACAGTTTTTTTTTCTCCTGCAAAACATTCCCATGAACGAGTTTGCATGAAGTACTTATCTTAACTGCCAATTTGTTTGGAAAATAATAGTAGTCATCCTCTCTTCCTGTTTCAAACAGCGAGGAGATGTTTCACTGAAACAACTTGTGTTTTGTTGTATATGGAATGCTTAGCCGTGAGACTAATTTAGCTTAGTCTTACTTCCTTCATCCTTCATCCTCAGATTATTGTTTTTATGGTTTTGAATAGAAGTAGTCTCGCATTGCATCCTTTGCACATAGAATGTCATCACTGTTAAAGCAGTAAACTGCTTGGAATTAAATATTCGCTGCTGTTTTATGTACGGATTAACAGTTTACGGCCAGGGCTGTCCTCGTCTTAATTCCATTTGACAAATATTTTGCATTTTATCAGTGAACACGTGTTGATTTAACTTAATTTTGTACAAATATTTTTCACCCTGTTTGGTGTCCTTGAAATTAAAATGATGCAAATGTGTGTATGACCGTTTTGATTTCACTGGCCGTTACATTTCTATATAACGTACAAACACCCACTCAGAAAGCATATAGATGTAGCTCACAGTCTTGACAGATCAGTTACTGAATGATTTTTCAAGCCTGTTGGGCAAAGCTAAGCCCAGGCCATACGCTGATGCGCTGCAGTCGGCAGCTGCATGCAATTTTCAGCTCAACTCATTCAAGTGTAATAAAGCGATGCAAGAAGTGCTGGAGGACTGTGGGCCTGGGTGATCTTACTCTTGAGGGAAAAGTTGAAATAGGAAATAGGACAAGTATAAGCATTAAGTGGAGCTGCTACCGTATAAATCCCCTTCATTGAGTGGTTGTTTCTGCTTTTGCCTACAATCAGAAACAAATTGTCATATAACACGCAGGTTGGTTTGCCTTTAATGCTCAATCAAATAATAGATATTAACACACTGAGCCGGTGTGATGAGTCTTGCAACACAAAGCAATTTATGGACTGAAAGCTTGTCATGTCTCAGTTGTTGCCTTCGTCACGCTCTGTTGTTCAGTTGCATCTCCTGTGATAATGCACAGGGGATTAGCAGGTAACAAGGCAGCGGCGCTCCTTTGAGGATGTTGCGCGTGTGTCTCACACAATACTACATGAACGGGAGGAGGGGAGTACCACCAAATGGTGATTTCCCGGCCATGCAGGGAGCCTCCTCCTGGATAATGTGGTAATGAAAGGTGACAGGAAGGACTCAGGGTCTGGAACGAAGCCGGGGCAGCTGGTCAGAGCAGGGGAATAGGAAGCAGTGTGCAACCGGGCTAAAGTGCAGTGAGAAGCAAATTAAAGCTCATATCTGCCATCTCCCTCGCCTCCCTGCACTTTCCTGTTTGGACTTGAAGGTGATTGGGAGCCAAGGCGGTGACAGTTGACGGAAGCTACGAGGAGGAGAGAGTATTTATTTACAGTGAGATGCAGCGATGCTTGTTCAGGATGCGGTTTCACGCAGGATGTGCCCCCACCCCCCTCACCCCCACGCACACACACCTCCTCCTCCCATCTTTCTCATCTCCACTTTCGCACTACAATCCCCAGGTTTGATCAAGAATGGGAAGTGGGTTATTGGGGAGGAGGGGTCAGGGCCAGTGAGGGCTGTATTGTGTAAGAGTTGGGACTGGATACAGCCAGCAGAGAGCTCACTCAGCATGCATCCTGCCTGGCCCACGAGGTGGTATCAAAGTCAACACAGGTCGCTGGGAAAAAGGAGTGTGAAGCATTAAGATTGCATTTGTGTGACAAAAAATGTCTTTGGTGTTACAGAAACAAACAGTGATTTACGTTTGAAGTAGAGAAAATGAACAAATTAAGCATGTGAGTGTAAGTGTAAAAGAGAGTGTGTTTTAAGACAGTGTGTGTGTGCACGTGCAAGCGTGCCTTGCCAGGAATTCCACCTTGTAAAGCAGGGGTTGAGGGGGAGCTGAATGTGTAAATCCCAGTAATTACACTCTACACTGTGGGTGCAGTACAATTACCTTTGTCCTCACCCTAAAATACAGTGTTCACGTTACAATAAACTGCTCTTTTTAAAGATGCAAGTGTGTGCAACATCATTTCATACCACCCAAGAGTAGATGTGCAGGAAACGTTACTTTGTTAGACAGATCGAACTGAACGAGTAGCACACACAGTATTTCACCTGGCCAAGTCCTGCCATCGCTGGCTTTCCTCTGGTGGGACACTGACTAGTAAACATGCAAGTGGTGCTTAAAAGGTGAGCCGTTCGGATCTCTGCCCACTAGCTGTCATGTAGGCATTAATCCTCCCAAAGTTTCAAAGGCAGGTTTTATGACCTGCCTCACGGCCTCGTCTGTGTGGACAGCGGCATCTAAACTCTGGAGAACCTTGCCACATAAAACGCACATCTGTTAAAGCCTAAATTGTAAAACAGCCCCCTGCGTCTCCAGGCAGCGTTAACTTAATAATACACTCAAAGTACAGCTTATAACACTCCCCGTCTTAAATTCACTTCTTTTGATCAGCTCTTGCATCTTTTTTTCCCATTGTGATTGTATGTCTTCTTCAAAGTTTCGGACCTTCAAAGAGTATGTATTTAAGCTTTTTGACATACAATTTCTCTCTCTCCACATTTTGCTAGAATTGGTTTAGGTGTAGTTGGGGGATGGGAGAATCTTTGAAAAAACCCCAACATTTTGTAGTTATGATGAGGCAGGTGCTTGCATCCCATCTGAGATGCATCTTTGATAATAATTAAAAAGAAGAGTGAACATAGCTCCTTGTAAACACCTGCTTAAACTATTTTGTCATTGCAATGTTTCAGGCTGAATTCAGCGCTGAAAACTGATCTACTTTTGGAAACACCTAATCGAGTCAACTTTTTGTAACACTTGCTAACCTTTCTTGTATAATAAACACTTCAAGATGTGTTTTTACATTAAAGGCCTACCACTGCCTTCATTTTGAATGGCAGAATGACCAATAGCCTTAATAAATCATAAACAATAATATAAGCTTGCTGTGGCGCTAAAAACAAAACATAGAAGTATGTATAGAAAAAACATAGGAGTAGCAGGCGAGTAGCATTGCCAAATAATGGCAAGTATTCTGTGCTCAGCCTTGATGTTTAATGCCTCAGCTCCAATATATGATGTACTATTTGTGAGTGATGCAACTTAAACAGCAGTTGTCATTACGGGGAGACTTTTGCCGGCTCAGTCTCTTAAAGAAGAAGTGTGGTTTCTCCCCTTACGGTCTTCAAGCATTGCTCCTATCGAGTCCCATTTACTGTATGTTGATCTGTGCTCTCCCTGCTCCCTCTCCCTCTGGTTAGCTGTGTGCTGGTGAGTTCTTTCAGCGGACAGACACTTAGCTTTGGACCTGACAGAAACAACACATGGGGGAGAGGGGGAGGTGTTGTTCAAAGGCATCTGGCAAATAACCTGAGGGAGAAACACCTTGCAGTCCTATCATGTACACAGTGCGGGGGGCCAGGCAAGTCACCATTCCTGTCTGGAGCAGCCGTGACATGTCGACGTTGTCCTAACAGAACTAATTATCACATAGTTAAAAAAAACTGTCTATAGCAGTGCACTTGTGCCACGCCTGAATAAGAAAAATGGATCAGTGAAAAGTTTATTGTTATAATGACAATCAGATAATATAATGAGACAATTTCATGTTATTACGACATGCAAACCTTTCACATTATGACAAACTCTTCTTATTGTTATAACATAAAACATTTCACCTTTTTTAAGTGATAACTTATTGTTATAAAAGTGATATAACAAGATATTTTCATGTTATAACTAAAGTATATTGTTTATTTAAGAGAAGTAAATATCGTTTTATAAGCTTCATTATGTTCTTCTACTGGCTCACCTCAGGGTTGTGTTCTCTCACCCTTACTTTACATTCTGTACACAGAAATGTGCCAAAGTAAGCATGAGAACAGGAGCATATTGAAATTTGCAGATGATACAATCATTGTGAGTCTGCAATATGATAATGAAGTCCAGCCATGACCCAGTCATTGATTCTTGGAGCCAAACATATGCAAAACAAAGGATATGATCATACACTTCAGAACTCATCCTTCAACTTGTGATATCATGATTATTAAAGACCAGGCTGGGGATTGTGTAGAAAGCTACAAATATCTTGGAACAATCATAGACTCAAAATGGACTTTTGAGAAGAATTGTGAGGCAGTTTGTAAAAAGCGTCTGTTTTGTCTCAGGAAACTGGCCCGTTTTCACATCAATAAAACCATGATGTCGTTCTTTTGTCATGCTTTCATTGAATCTATTTTGTCTTTTTCCCTTGTGTCATGGTTTCTGTCTCTGCAAAACAAAAATTCTCTAAATCAAATTGTCAGGAGGGCTACTAAGTCGGTCAGTTCTTTAGTTCTCACAGCTGCAGCGTGAGGTGAGCTCTGTTCTTTCACGACAGCTCACACCCTTTACATAGCAATTCCAGCTCCTCCGCTCCGGCTGTCGGTTTGTGGCCTCTAGGTGGAGAACAAAACGGTACAGAAATAATTTTGCGCAGATAGACACTGCACTACTGAACAAAGCTAGCATGATATGACAAGTAAGGCACTTTAAGCTTTGAGAGTGTGGTTGAATGGGTGTGTTTAGAAGCACTTTCTTTTTAGGAGTTTTTATACTTTTATGTTTTGTTGTCTTTCAGTGCCACTGTAATGTCTGGTTTTTGACTCTGGATTGCTGAAACTCATCTCTGCACAACAGATTTACCCTTGGGTACAAATAAAGAAACCTTGAGCCTTGAACCTTGAAAAACAAGTGAATTTAGCCAACACTGAGAAGGTCAAATAAATTCCAGATTGTATTGTTAAAGTGTTTTTACCAGGTCAGATGGTTCAGCTACACCACCTGTTACTGCTACAGGCACAAAGGGAACAGTCTTTAATTTATATTTTTCAGTCTTGTGATGCTGTCTATAACTGATTATGACAACATAGTCATACAACTTGTGTCAGTTGGTAAAGATGTGTTATTTATTGTGATAGCAACGGCTCTATTTGAGTGCGAGCCGGGTCTTAGCCTAATTGATGTTTTGGAAGATGAGCTCAGTTGGATGAGTCATTAGGCCTATTACCAGAGTTTTATTAAATGCCCCCACCCAAAAAGGGGAAAAAAATCTGAATATTTCCTTCCTAGAATAACAGGAGTTTAGATTGGTAAAAGGCAAGTAATATATGTGTGAGATTGATCAGTGAGTAGCGACCCCATTATCTCCTGAGATGTTAATTACACTGTGCTCAGCTTGCATGTCAAAAGGCAGATAATTGAAGAAGGTAAAAGATGTGCCACACTTTATTTATGCTTTCACTTGGAGCTGGTAGAAGATCATCTCTCTTGTGTGCTTTTTATTCCTCCTCTTTCATCTCACCTTTTTTGTCTGTGATGTATTTATTGTTGGGTAATATTACATTGTCAGAGTTGATCATTTTGGAAGGATATTATTCACAGTCATTATGGTGGCCTGTGTGTGTGTTGGATACACACAAGAATCTTCTGTTCTGTCTCTGTACATTCACCGTTCCAGCTAAGTATGAAAATGTACAGGAGTGCAGTCGTGCTCCTTCTACACCCCAACAGAGAGAAGTTATAACTCAGTCACTGTATTAGGGTTATGTTAGTGTAATAACAGTCACCCATTTTCAAATAAAATTGCCTGGTTGTTGTAATCAACAATGTGTGACAGTGACTACAGCTGCTAGATGCTGACAACAGGAGCAAACAACAAAAGAAAGTAATAAAGAGAATGGAAGACTTTTAGTGGAGAGTCATAGTACTATACTTACATAGCAGTATCTGCCAGAGTGGTCCTCTGAAATACATAGTGAGGTGAGAAGGTGCAAAAAGCACCAGAAACCCTTTTAAAAGCTTTTTTCAACATTGTTTCTGTTTTGAGTGCCGTTGCCCCCACCTGTGTAGCTTTGTGTCTGTAAACTTCCTATTGACAGTGTATAAGCCATAAGGGACATTCTGTACTTTAAAAAAACTCTTGTTTGTCATTTTGCATGCTTATAGAGATAGCGTCATAACTCTGTTTCCTGTGGTTTCCTGTGGAGAACTGTGGTGTCTCTGTGTGCTGCAATTTACAAGTGCACGTGAACGCTGTCTGCACTCCCAGAAGTGAATGTACAACGTATACACACACTCACACACACTCCTGAGTCCTCTTCTCCTTTCTGTGTTGTCATCAAAACTGGGGGGTGGCAAAGCCTCAAGGGGAGTGGCCAGACTGTGGTCATCACACCTCAGGGGGCCTGATGGACAGTCTCTGCACAGATGATTTAGTGCATCACCTGGTGGACACTGCTAACAATGAGCAAAGCATGATGGAAAACCACCTTCAAAAGACTGGGATATAAAGTCTGGTGACCTTACCGCTCTACCTGGCTTCAGACGATATGAGAGAAAATAAACTGGTTTTGTCGTTTGTCGTATGCCTTCACTCGTGTATATTTGACATCATCATACCAGATTGTACAAATTAAAAATAAATGGAAAAATGTCAACTCATATGTAACAGTAGAAGAGGACAAATAGGAGGTTTTCTATAATATATGTATAGTATGGAATATAGAACCAGTTTAAAGCCCTCCTCTTCCTAACAGAAGTACAGAGATAGAGCTGAGGACTGTAGTACAGGTTCACCTTTACTCTAACATCAAGAGTGGTAAGGCGCCCCCCCCCCCCCCCCCCCCCCCCCGCCCGGGGGGGGGGCTGGGTCTGGGCATATGTGTGTGTGTGTGTGCGCGTGTGTGCGCGCGTGTGGTCACCCTGCCCCCTGCTGGTTAGTCTGGTGAA
>JAVQJD010001761.1:0-11044 GCA_036023655.1 Nannoperca australis
GGCCCCTGGTCCAAACATATTCGGACCCTCCCTCTACACCTCTACACCCTCTATTTTCTACTGTTTATTATTCTTTTTTCAATAACTTTATTGAGCATTGTAACTGTATCAAAAAGCAAATTCCCTTCTGGGATTAATAAAGTATTTCTGATTCTGATTCTGATTCTGATTTCACGGCCTGTTCTTTCTGACTGACAGACCACTGCTGGAATAACAGACTGTTGCTATGGACATTGTTCTGATCATAGACTCTGGAGGACCACTTCCAATCAGACCAATCAGCAGAAAGAAGTCTGGTAAATTTAACGTCAGCTTGTTGACACTCAGTGGCATAAGCTTCCACCAGAAGACTCAGGAGAGACCAGGAGAGATTAATGAGGTCAGAAACGCCAACCACACAACTGTTCCCAAGGAAGTCCCATTCACCTGGTCTCACAGGATGGACATGGAAATGCTCAGTTTAACGCAATTTATAACAGCTAAGTATGCTAATCTTAAGAAGGCTTCAGATTTTACGTTGCTATGGACACAATTCCAACTGTAGCATCTAATGGATTCTTTTTTTTAGCAGAAGCAATAAAATCATTTTAAAACCATTATTTTGTGTCATTTTAAGTAGCCGTGTAAAGCTTCCACAATAATGACATATAATTCATCAAGGGCATTGTCTGCCTTTAGCTTGAGAAGGGTTACACACTGGTTTAATTCAACTGACATTGAAATGAGGCAGAAAAATAAGGCTCTAATCAAAGCAGACTCAGCTGTAGGCTCCTGACAGCAAGGCTGTCACACTTCCCATGACCTAACCAAGATTGATCACACCTAATCCAGGCAAGAATCACTTCAAATCTTTCGGTCCCTCATGGTGGCAGATGTAAGGTGTTGATTACCAAGTCAAAGGTGCCACTGAAACAGCTGGATCTTAAATAGCACGAGTCCAACCAAACACTAAGAGCTTCAAACTGAAAATCCCATTTGAAAACATTTCACACATTATGATCTCATTCACTTCTTGTTTTTCAGTCAGCCAGACCCTAATTTGTGTGTGCTTGCCAGCTGGGTGGAACAGACATTAAACATGAGAATGTATTGTCTTACCTCCAGAATGTGGTGGAGGGCCACACAGCAGAACCACTCCTTGACCTTCACGGACTGATACAGAGCTTCTTCTGTGAGTCTTGAAGTTTTCCAAGTCTGAAAAAAAAACAAAAACGACAGTAAATAAAATATCTCCATAAGTCAGAGACTAATACATCTGATCCTTGCACACATGAAAGTGCTGTCATGAACAAGTTGTTTTTTCACTCCTGTTGTTCTTGCTTCTTACTCCTATTCAAGGTCACCGCCTATGGAGCCTAAAGCAGCATGCAGCAGGCGGGGAAACACTCACAACAGGTTGGCAGTTTATTAGAGAACTCCCACAGATAAACACACCACACAGTACCAGACAAATCCTGGCCGATATTTCTTTGGACTGTGGGAAGAAACTGAGGCTTAACTTTGACAAATACAGTTTGGGCCAAGGTTCAAACCCACACTGTGTGTGAGACAGCAGTGCAAACCACTAAACCGTCATAAACAAATTAGATACAAACGCAGCAACACCAATAGACTCTATATCTATTGGTGTTCTCTATCTATCTATACTAGTGTAAGGAACATTTGAGAGTGAAGATTTATTGGGTGGTAAACAGCCTTTGGCTTTGCCTTAGGCCAAATCACCCCCTGTGTGCGTCTGTGTATATTGTGGATATCCAAGACTCACTGTGATGGTGCCATTGTGTATCAGAAAGAAGTGAACTAAAGGGTCCCAATGGGGACATTTGCTGGAAGAAGGCAGCAATAACTGGTTAACATGTTTTAAAAGTTGAGGATTTTATGGAAAGCAGCACCGCCAGGTAGAATGAATAAATACAAGATAAAACCCTGATTTTTCAAACAGCCCAAAACAAAGTAGTACAAGTATGCAAGACTAGATAATACCGTATGTTGTATTTGCATCCATTTATTATGTTTTATTTTGATTAATATTTAAATGTGATGTTAAAGGACAACCATACTGTGCTATATTAAGTTAGTATTAGAAGGCTGGATTATGTATTTATTTGAGGAAGGTTACAGTTTCCTCATTACTCCACACAGATCTGATGTTTTAGTCTGCAGTGATTACATTGTCTCTTCAGTGGAGTTTTAAGATACATGCTTCATGGACATCATCAAATATTTGCCAAGTCGGTTTCCATTGCGCTTTGTTGCAGTTAGTTTTAATTGATACACTTTCCCACCTTACGATATTTGGCACGTCTCCCAGTGCAGTGCCTGCTTTGTTTACATCGCAGTCAGATCTAAGTAGTGCGTCCTTCCTTGTTTTTAGAATAGCTGTGTGATTTTGTTTCTTTTTCTGGTTTTAAAAGTTGTATTCAATGAGGCAAGTTAAACGGCATGTTGCATGTAACATACGGTTTTGACTGACAATTGAGAGAGTAAGAAAATTAATCTGGACTTTTACGGTACCCTGTACCCTTCCAAAACATGAATGGAAGTCCTGTATGGGCTAAATGCATTATGAAAAAAAAACAAAGAGTTGAAATCAATAGTGACACACACCCACTAATATGAGCCAAACAGCAATCTACCTCCGAGCTGCTGAGCAGACAGTGCTGTGTCGGGTCACACATGAGAGATTTTAATAGCTGCAGTGGTAATCAGGTTACCTTACATTTATCACGCCCACCACTGAACATTACAAAGCAATTCCTGGTATTGTTTTGACACCAAAAGTACTGTTAAACTGAACTAATTTTCGTTTGACAATTGATGGTCACAATAGCAGGTCATAACCACTTCCAACGATTCAATGCACTAATGGCATACCATCCTGGTAGAGCTCACTAAATGTAATTCACACACCGCATGGAGGCTTCATGTCTGCACTGATAACTTGGGTGGGAGGGGGATAAATATATTATTACTACTTACATCTTACAGCAAGACAATATAATAATGAAGTACAGATATTTCAAAGAAATAGCACACAAATCAATTACTACAATAGTAGTATTTGACTTATTTTATATTTAGGATGCCTGCTTTAATGTCAAAGTGCACTGATAAATGTGCTTTTAACTAAATAATAGACAATAGCAAATTAATATATGAAGACAGGAGATATAGGGTCTCACATGTATTCATACATATTGTCCAAATTAGATTAGTTAACCTTAATTAACCTTGCTCTATAATACGCAACACATTCTAAGTCACTGGGAGCGGTGGTGCGGACATGAGTGCTCTCTTTGCAGACCTGCTCATTGCAAAACTGCAACCAATCCACTTTCAAATCAGATTACTGATTAGTTCAGCTCCAAGTGATCTTAATGTAAAATTATTGGGCTCACTGATTTATGAAGAGGACTATAAGGTCAGTTAATATATGTCATATTGGCTGCAGGACAAGTCAATTAAGAAGCTGCCTTTAATTATTTCTTTGAACATAAATCTCTTCTTAACCCATGAGCATAGTTTAAGTAATAGCTATTTCAGACTCTTAAGCCCTATTAAGAAAGCAGTTCCTAATATTTCTCTAAAGATTAATGCCAGATTTGGCACTTAAGGGTCAATATGATCGGTCTACCTCAGGTATGTAAAAAGTGAATGCAAAAACTATTGTTCAAGCTATATGGAGACGTTTACATATGCCACTGTTATATTCACTATAATATTATAATTCACTATAATATTACCTGAGATTATTTTTTTTTAAACTGTTTTGATAGAGTGCTGCATTTTATGGAGGACCTGTTTACATTCTTTTATCATACAGATATACAAAATACCTTCCAGTCTCCTTGGTATCACTACAGTAGATTTTTTTGTGGCGTTAGTGGAAAGCAAAAAAAAACCTAAAAAACTGCAGCAAGCATTTTGCTTTTGTTTTTCTCTGTGTGCCTCTGGGGTGCACCTCAGCTCAGTTAGCTGCAGGAGCTGAGAAAAGCATCTTGGACAGCCCAAATGCCTTCCCAGTGTATACACACAGAGGATTACTCCACATTTAAAAGCAAGTTGTCAAAACACACTTGTATGAGTGCACTGCTCTGCTCTGGCCGGGTGGCAGCACAAGTAGCCGTGTCCATAGAGTGTGAGCCCCCAGGAGCTGATTGTAACTGGTATTGTTTGTGCTCCAGTTGCCCACCCACTGCAACAGAAACTGAGTCACTGTGCTGCAGTGGGTTTCATCAAGGACTGTTTGTGTTTGTGTAGAGGGAGCGCAGGTGTGTGGCAGTGAAGGACTCCAAACTTTAAGAGATACACTGAAAGAGTAAGACAGCCACCACCTACTGAGGAAATAGCTTGGTGTAGCAGTATACTCTGAATAACACTAAGACAGGATTTCTGAATAGGTGAGTGTATGACACCAACCTGACCAAGTTCCCAATATCCAGTTTAATTTATCTCAACTATTGACAAAGATTACCCCACCACAATAAAAAAATAAAAAAATCATGATTTTACTAGAATAATGATGATGTTTTTAGTCACATTGTTTTTTTTGTTACATTGACAGTCAATCATTTTCATATCATATTTTCTTGACATATGTTTAGACTGACGTGTTGATAAGCACCCTCTGCAATGCCTCTAAAGGCCAATGAAGTACACCTGAGCTGCCCAACCTGCGGATAGGAAATATTGCAATATTGCAGGGCTGTAGCTAAAATAGAGCAGTGTTGGAAACTGTAAGTTAAAGTGTGGGGTAGCTGCACTTTACTTAGTTATTTCCACTTTATGCTACTTCAACTCCATTACATTTCAGAGGGCAATGTTGTACTTTTTACTAGCTTATTAGACATCTGACATCCATCCACCTCCTCCATCAGATTTTACATACAAAATATATGATTCATAAAAGACATGATGCATGTTATAGTTTAAAACAGCTATAATCAATATTCACTATCAATTATCACCTGAATCTTCAGGTCCACTTGGCTTTACAGAGCTGTATAGTGAGTTTCAGCTCATTGTTTAACTCTTCGGCATGCAACTTTACTGTTGTGGTTTACTCTCACTGCTCTTATAGTGGTTTTCAGCTGCAGCAGATTCCAGAGACAAAGCTCTTAAAACCTACTGTAAACTACCTGCTTAGCACCACACAGACACAGTAAGCAAGCAGCTGGTGAACATAGTGGAGCATTTAGCAGCTAAAGAGTCAGATCTTTCCTCAGGAATTGGTAGAGACCTAAATTAGAGCTAAAATAGAGTGAATATTGGCCATCACGTGACTTTGTTTGAATAATAAGACCAACAACATTGTGGGTGACTGTGGCACAATCCATTAAGTTCTACTGTATCTGATAATGTTGCTCTGTAACTACCTGATATGTAAATGAGCAAATGTTTGAAACAATTTTGCTATATTCACTTAAAATGTGATGATATGTAAATTTTACGTTCACAACTTGTTTTGTCTGCGAGTGATATGCACTAACGGAGTATTTCAAAAGCTTTATAATTTGTCATTCAAAGGCTCCAATCTGAAGAATAAATATATACTGCCATAATGCCTTCACTACATCTACTATACTTAGTAATTTCATTTTTAGGTTGTCTGTTTCTTGTATCCAGCATCTCAAGTGTGAATTATTGACACACCATCAATGTGGGAAAAGAAGTGTAGAATTAAACCGCTCAAAACATGTAAATCCACTCATTTGATTTATTAACTTGTTTGTTCCTGGTCCTTCCTGGAAAAAGAACACACAGTCTCCACACCAGAATAATTGAGCATCTGAGCGTACTCCATAGATTGGATGACAAATTCGCTGTCTACAGTCATTTTTACTCTGCAAATCACTGTCTTTCTAAATTAAATTTTCTGGGCTATGAAAAAGTTGGCCAACACTGGCAGGATGGTGACCAACTCATAAAAGTGCTTAAAAAGGAAAGACAGAGCAAAGATGTCAGAAGATCTAAATTTAAGATGCTTTCTTGGAGGTTTATGAAATGTGTAGAACTCAACTCAACCTCCGCAGTTAAATTAGGCCATTTATTTTTATAGCTTGTCATATTTTACAATTTGGTACTTTTGATTTGCTTTTTAAGGAACACTCGCTGTGTGGTTATCTCTTAACTGTCACTCAAAGGTGATTCATGTTCTAGGAAGGCTAATTGACTTCCCTGTTATCAGTTTATCTGTGGTTGGTGTTGCCCATCAGAGATCACTAATGAGAGAGAGAGAGAGAAAATATCGGCTCTGTTCACCTCTGTGCCCTTACTTACATGAATATTTTGGCTGTATACCAGTAATCTTTCTACTCATGGAAGTACAGTAAAAAACTACAAATAGGAAAACAGTATTTTGTTAACCAAACACATTGAATTGATGAACAAAATGCATGTTTCTGGACATGTCAAAATAATCTTGCCCCTCCAAAATGGCAACAGAAGCTTTTTTTGAGTGGACCCACCACTTTCATCTGAAGGCACAATAGAAGGTTAGATAAAAGCACCCAAGCCTCCCCAAAATACGAGCCTATAGAACAAAGTGACAAGAGCAAGAGACATCTAAGGTACTGAATTTATTCCAAAAAAAGTCTTTTGGGCAATTTTTTGGGCTGAGATCAAAGCTGTTGTGATTTGTGAAGTGGCAATGTGTACTTCACTAAAGCAACTGATTGTCCCTGTCCACATCCACAGACGTGGCCTCACCCGTGCTGAAAGCATGCTGCAATAGTGGTAAATCTAACCCTAACCCACCCCTGCCACACCCCTCCCGAAACACACACAAACACACTTGTCCGACAGCAAAAAGAGAGCAAAAGAAGCATTGTTGTGAGAGGGGCTCAAGGAGAGCAGCAAAAAGCATAATTTACAATATGGTATGACCAATGCCTTCAGATGCAGGGGCGACATCCTGGAGGCACTTGACCAAAGGTATGCTTTTCACAGTGCACACAGCTTTATACATGTTTACTCTGAGTTCAAAAGAAATCATGAAAGCACACAGTTTGGCTTGTGTAATTTTTATAAAGGAAGTGACTAAGAATGATTAATAGTCTCAGAAAAAGTAAACGTGATGTCCCATATACTCATTAGCATAAATTATTGCAGACCTGAGCTGGCATTACAAACAATGATGCAGATTAGGCTTATGATCACCTCTAAGACATATGAGCTTTCCAAATGCCAGCCCAACTTATCATACTTCAACAAGCCTGTCCAACCGCGACTCTGAGCTTCATTACAACCTGCGACTCCTTAAGGATGCTCTTTGTCTTCAAGTGGATGTGTGTGCCTGTGTGTGTGTCACAGCTCTGTTTGTAGAGTTTGGTTGATAATACAATCACATGTGCATATATGAAGGTAATGTTTTTTATTTTAACAGTTTTAGATAGGTGCTGATTTAACTTTATGATTACAGTACCAGTTTATTGTGCATTTCCATTGTACAGCATATTTGGTCCACACCAACTGAAAGAAATGGGGTGGACAAAATGTTAGAAACACCTGTCAATATAACACAATACAATCCAATAACACTACAAACTACATCATCCAAAATAGAAGGTTCTAATAGCGTAAGCGTGTGATGACTATTGGACTAAAAATACTACTCGACTAGGAATATCTTTGGTCGGGGGGAAGCCCTAAAAATAACCATCCCTTCCTTACCCTAATAATAATAATAATAATAATAATAATAATAATAATAATAATAGTAATAATAGTATCCATGGAAGAAGACGAAGACAGAGGCGAAGATGAAGACAAAGAATACCTTGGCTTTACAGTGTTATGGCCTATGGAATGAAACTAAACGTCCATCTATTTATTTCCAATACAAACAATCTAAAAAGCATTTCAGATGTAATAATCTTAAAAAAGTCACACAGTAATGGGTCAATGGTCATCATATGCATATGCTTTTTGAGGACTTATTATGCTTCACAAAGGATCTCTGTTTTGCCAGTAAGAAAGTATTGTACTTTCATAAAGCTGGGGTTACAGATACAGATAAAAACAATGGACACAAACTTTTAGTCCCTAGTGTGGGACACTGCTACTTTTGCTTTGTTACATATTTGGAGTAGTTGAGAAACCAGATACAAAACAAAAGTGAAAGCTCCTTTTATCTTAGCTGAATTAACTTAACATACTGGACTGGATCAGTGCTGAATTGTTTTTTATTTAGCTGTAACTGCCAGCTGTTGACACTTCCCCAACATACATCACCAAGTGAAGGATGTTGTGGCCCAATGTCTCCTATTTGGAATCACAATTTGGAGGCTGGCGTGAGCAAATTTTCATACCCGGTTGCTGCTAACTGGACTACTGACTAGATTATGAGCTAAATATATCTGCTAAATGTCTGGATGTTGTGTATTTTAAAAAGAGGTAAATAGTAAATCCTAAGTATATTAGTTATATCACCTTATAGCAAGTTCTCAAGAGAGATATCTTGATAGTGTACTGCAGATAAAAAGTAAAAGCCAGAGTACACCCATTAGCTATTTACACCTCATTAACTAAGTCAATATACTCACTCCACATTATCACAACAGCTGAGAGGAGTCTAGAGGATTTATTTGCATTTAAATGAGGTATTCATGTTTCCCCTCAAGGCTTTAAAGCCTACTCTGGTGACATCAGGAATTTTCACTCCTATATTCCTTTATGCTTAGTAAAATATGAGCTTGGCTGACACTGATTAGACTTTATATCAGTAACTGAATATATACTCCCACCTAAAACGGATATGTTTCAAGGCAAGCTCCATTTTCAAGAATGTTTTTTTCTTGAGCATTGGACCCTCTTGACATCTCTGATCAGGTAATGGAGTCGTGGAAAATCAACACAGAATAAGCTCATCATTGCATTGAAAGCACAGCACTCTCAGCGCCACCTGTTTAAGAGGCCCACGCTGCAATTGCAATATTGAATATACAGCCTGTTCATCAGTATGAATTATGGGTGTACATCTTTTACATAATCACTGATATAGAATCAATAGACATACTAATCAAGGGCAGCCAGTATTGAGTGGGAGCGCCCAGTGCCTATCAGTTATCCTTGCCTTAGAGGGTACACACCCACAACCCTTACGAGGAGTAGCATCATCCATCAAAAGTTTGTGACACGAAGAGGGATGCTGAAGGATTTGGAATCCCGCCAATTTTAAAGAACAACCTTGAAGGTGTTGTGAAGCATGTTGTGTTAACCGAGAACTATCATTTTGCAGATGAACTGTGGATTTTAGGTTGTTTTGTTTAGAAATACTGTCAATATTTAAGTCAAATAAAATAAGAAATGATCAATCAAAAAAGAAATGCAGACTTGAAGTTTTAAATTAAAGTTCAATTTTATGACCTAAATGCAGATCTAAATTGAAAAAACACAATTATTGTGCTGTGAAAATGCATTGTGACTTCAACAACACCAAAAATGCATTTTAAAAAGATTACTCACCAGGAAAAAGATTAAGAAACCACTGATGGCTATTTAATTAAAGAAAAGGAAGAAATCCCTCACACTCCGAGCTAAATTACTAAATTTGAAGGCAGAGCACGTTCACTGAACAACAATGCTCTCCTGAAAACAGGAACACCTGCTCTCAATGATTCACAATAAGGATTCCATTATCAATCATCAAGACTTAAAATTAAATTAAACATAATTTTCTGTGAGAAACTAGATGTTTATTCCAGCTTGGAATCACATATGTTCCTTCATGTGTGAAGTTAATGTTCAAATACTTCTTGTACTAGGTGGATTTTGCCTGAACAAAATGCCACTTCATTAAAAGCATGCTAAGTTCTCAACATTATTCAAAAAACTAATCCCTCCCATGTACATATAATAAATTGATAAGGCAACAAATGAAAATTAAGCCTTGCAGATTTCACTTAATTCACAAGATAATTTAATGCTTATTTAGATACATTTGCTAAACCTTTTTAAATTCAACATTTTTGGCGTGTATTCTTTTTAAGCTAAATCAAAGATAGATATCTAAAAAACCACATGTAGCCTTAATAAATACATGATTTGATTCATTAACTAATAAATTAAGAAATGTATCAGGTTGTCAATATCTGTAACTCAGAAATACATATGTATGTCAGTATTAGTTTAGAATTTCCTCAGTATTTATGGTAATCTTTTTACAATACTCCTCATCCTCTCTGTTGTTGCAGCAGGCTTCCCTGACTGCAACAGAGAGAAGATTCTGTTGCTGGTTCAATGGAGTTGTTTTATGATCCTCATCCTGAAGCTCCTGGTGTAAATGTCTTGTAGGGCTGAGAAATGACATCTCAAACGTCTTTAGCACCTTGAGGGACACATTGAAGTCACTTCACTTCACCAAGGTGCAGACATGAGAGGCCCATGATAAATCCTTGGGGGGGGCTGTGGTGCAGGAGGTAGGCCATCAATTGTAGGATTGGCGGTTCGATCCCCGGCTCCTCCTGTCCATGTGTCGAAGCGTCCTTGAGCAAGACACTGAACCCCCAGTTGCTCATGATTTGTAAGTCGCTTTGGATAAAAGCGTCTGCTAAATGCCTAAATGTAAATGTTTGTGATACAGAATTCGAGGTATATGAAGCTGTCCACCCTCTCCACCAGGGCTCCATTGATCCTGAGGGGTTGGTAATTCTTCTCCTACTTCCTCCCAGATCAGTTTTCCAGGTGAGTCACTTCCTCTAAGCAGGCCTCATCTTTGTTGTCAGAGATTGTGAAAAATCTGGAGGTGATAATTGTGTTAAATGCTGAGCTGTAGTCCACAAACAACATTTTAATTCCCGATGTCCAGGTGGGCTGTATCTGTTGGAGCGCTTTGCAAACTGCAGCTGGTCCAGGGATCGGGGTAGTGAGCAAGTGCCTCTTTCCCTGAGGAGCTTTATGAATGCTTTGACAGGGACAATCAGGAGGCGACTATGGAGATAATTTTGTTCCATTATCAAACAGTCAAAAAAAGTGGTTGAGAGAGAAACTTTCCCCACTTTTGCTTTCAAACTCTAAACTTTTGCTTTCAAACTCTAAACTTTTG
>JAVQJD010001762.1:0-11214 GCA_036023655.1 Nannoperca australis
GATGAGACGTCCTGTTGTTTTCAATCATGGTTCTATGCACTTGATGTAAAGCTCTTATTTTGGAAGTCGCTTTGGATAAAAGCGTCTGCTAAATGCCTAAATGTAAATGTAAATGTAACTTGGCTAAGAAACATGCTCTTTAATGACTGAACAACTCAATAGGATACTCAGGATTAAAGGTTCACCACCACATTATAAAATAGTATTTTATGCCAGTGATTGTTTTTGAACTGTGTTGCATCTAAAAATCGTACAAATCTAAATTTCCAGTAAAACTTTGGAGATAAATCAATTAGTAATAATGATACACTTCCTGTTTTTCTTCTTTGTACTCATCAGATGGGTTGAAAGATGTGTCGCTTCTGTTTCACCACAGTTATTTTTCGTTAAACCAGATTCGCTACCATCCCAGGGAAGATGTCTGCAGCACAGACGTCTCTCTCCAGTTCTTGCTCTTTTTTTCTCTCCTGTGAAGTGACAACTGCAGTCTTTCACTACTCATTATGCTCGGCTAGAGATGAGAGAAGAATAGAAAGCCCAGTAACACAGTGTTAATGTTAGGGTTAGACATGCTGGGTAAGGCAAGTTGAACACACCAGTGTCCCCACAAGTTTATGCACAAGACTCTGAATGCTTGTGTGTGTGTGTTCATGTACTTCTATCTTTGTGAGGACAGGATTTAGTTTTATTCCTTCAGAGTGTTTCCCTTCAATATTTGAAAGTGAGGGCCTTTCTTCCTGTCCTCAGCTCTTTGAAGATTAAGACTTTGTTTCAGGGTTAAGGTTAGAATGAGGGCTACATATAATAATTATTTTAAATTAATCTTAATTTGGTCATAAGATGTCAGAAAATTGCTGTTCATAATTTTCTAAAGCCCAAGGACATCTTTAAGTTGCCAATTTTTTTCTGACAAGCAGTCAAAATTCTTAAAATATCTATTCGCAAAATAGTTGATTTTCTACTGATCACAGTAATCAACAAATCATTTTAACTCTATAGTTTTCATTATAATTGTTTAGTCAAAATGTCTGAAAAATAGGAAAGATTGCAAATAGCTTGTCCTCCTGACCAACAGTCTGAAATCCCAAGATATTCAATTTGCAGTCATTTTATACATTAAAAAGGTGGGACCAGTTAAAATCATATAAAGTAATAATAAATGTGTTCTGAGTTTATCACATGTGTTATTAACCACCTAGCCAAATTTGAATGATAAAAAAAAAGTGGTTTAAAAGTCCTGAAAAATAAGCAGGATCCCCTGAAACGTTGGGGGCGTGACTGCTGAAGGAGCTGGAAGATAACTTTACTGTACCACTGAGCTGAACAGTGAGTAAGACAGTGAGCTCATCGGCAGCTTGTTCAGCAAGCTAACAGGCTAACACAGTAACACAAAGCGGTCAGGCTCCAGTGTCCATGAGACATGATATCAGGCCTGCCCAAAAAAATCCCAGACACATAAATCTTGAAAAACATACTCCACAATTCAGTACTACATAGTTCACGTTATTTTCACATTTTGAGCAATTATTTTCTAACATGTACAATGTGTTTAGAAGCAACTCTCTGAATTCTCTGTACACAGACATAAATGATTGCTTTTGATTGGCATTTTAGATGTAACATGTCTTAATGGCTGTATGTCTATTTCTATCTTCCTGAAAAGTGATCTTGGAACTGTTTGTTAGAACACTGAGACCAATGAAAACACTCAAATCCCTTCTATGTTTACACAATTGTTAGTGATTTTCTGTTGATTATCTGATAAATCATTTCAGCACCAGTCAGAATTAGGTTTACCCAAATGTTAAGAGAAGGGGGTTTGGGCTGTGTTATACCAAAGAGAGTGCTCACAAGTATATAGGTCCAAATATGTGTGTGTGTGTGTGTGTGTGTGTATGGTTCTTCTAAGGAGTGGGAGTTCGTGCAGCATGGCAGCTGCCATGTTCGTTTTCTGTTGTTTAGTCACATGCTGTTCCGAGCGCATACATACACAAAACAAGTCTCCACACACACACACACACACACACACACACGCCTCCGCACACACATCACAGCAAACGCAGAGAGAAACATTCAAATGCTATCACCTGCTGTACAAACTATACAGATACTGTCTGATACACACACACTCCAGCCGAATAGCCCTCGAGAGTTCATTGTCTCAACTGATTCACAAAGACACCCCGAAACAAACAATGAACATAGAGGATAGAGCGAGGCAGAGACTCACGAGGACAATAGAGAGAGAGACTTCTAGAGGAGAGTATGAGTGGGAGTCCAAAGGGGAAGAGGTGGGGTGGAGGGAGGATGTGGGATCATTTTTATCCCATTATAACATTTATATTAAGAGGAGTAATTACTCAGCCCTTCATTAGGATTTTGCTCTTCCTGAGACTCACTGGAGGTCCGAGAGGACTAAAGAGCAGAGCCACAGAGACGCTGCAGCCGCTCACACCAAAACACAACAACCTGGGTTTTTACTCTTTGTTGCATCGGGCACAATGGCACAATTAAATCCTTATAATTGATGTGCTAGGTGGCCACACATTATATTTGACCTTTTCACCATCTGCATAAAGTCACACATCAATGTGGGTAAATCTAACAGAGGTAAGAAGCTTAGGAAAGGACAATGTCTTCTGGGGATGAGAGAAAATGAGAGTGGGTGGAGGCAGGGGAGATGTAGAGATTTAGAAGAGAAGGGTTTAATTCAGCAGGGAGATGGTAATATGAGGTGCCTCTTAAAGAAGAGAATGACTTACACAGCTCGTAATGTTTTAATCTCAAGGAAAAGCTGATCGAGCAGTGACTCTTTCCAGAAACACCTTGCTTTACATTCCAACACTAACACATTCATACTTGGAAGCCTGCCAGAACAGTGCTAAATGATTGTTTGATATTGTTTCTGTCTTGCCAAAATATCTGTGGATACCTTTATGTTTGTAGGTGTAGATACACAACAATATTAGATAAAGGAGGAAGGAAGACATTGATTTTTTACTTCATAAAGAGCATTTAAAAAAGGCAATATATATAATAATAATATATATATGGTGGAAATATCTCCTGAAATTACTCTTCAATGTAAAGAAAAAGGCAGTTTTTTCTTGTTCTGCCAAATCAGTGGATCAATTTGCGTATCTGAGTATGTGTAATGTGAAAGCTGAAAACTGGCTGGGAGTGACATACCCACAAACAATAATCACACCAAGTCTGCAGAATCTCTCTGTATGGAGTATGGAGCTTTTTAGTCTCTTCTCCTGGTTTTGGTTTTACTGGACATTTACAGTATGGTTCAATGTCAGTGCTCTATGTGTCAGGGTTCTCCATTGGTCAAGTGAGGTAGGACCCAGAAGCAGACCAAAACGCAGACTACAAAATAAAACAGGAAGGAACAACCGACAGTCATGACACTATGCAACCCTTCTTCCAGCAGCAGCAGGCAGCTGTTTTCAGTTAACGGGGTCTGATAAACCCACTGTACACTACCTGCACAAGCAAAAGATTTTTCGTAAGAGTTGGTTGAGACCAAACCAAAATCAAAATGAGAGTTAATATTACACATACATTCATCAGGTGGCCACAAGCAGCTCTTCAATGGAATGATGACATTGTTCTGTGTCTGCTGGATGTGTATGTGAGCAACTTTATAAGGTTAATATGCCAGATATTGTGTTTACAGTAAGTTCTGCTGCCTCTAAGTGTCCAAAACAATCAATGAATGCAGGTTTAAACCGTATGAGTTAAAGAAAATAACTACTCTTCTTCTTCTTGTTTAATGGCGGTTGTCAAACAACATTATGGTGCAACACCTCATACCAAATTACCTTACCATTTGCAAAGCTACACCTGCACCTTTTTCCCTTTCAAGTGTGAAAGAACAACAGCTTAAAGCCTTTCAAACTAGAGAAACGTTGGCTAAGGCAGGACCATGCTTCACTCAGGGTTGTACAGCTTTCACACATAAAACAGTTAAGTTTTTTAATGCCATTAAACATTATCAGTATAAGCAACAGACTTCAATATTATCACCACTTTACATGGTGATACATGATACGAATTATACAAAGTCACAACCATAGTATCTTCAACCCAATATGCTGATATGAGACACAGCTTTTGTTTGTCCCTTGACATCAGGGATGACCTCAACAAGAGGATGAAAACATGACGTGTTTGGCTCCTGCCCCCTTTTGCCTTCTGGACATGCAAGAAAAGGTAAATTAGGACAAACTCAACTAAAATGAAATTGAACACTTGTCTTGCTGTAGGGTAATTTCAACTAACAAGCATGGTTACGGAAGGGAACAAATGGTGTGCTGTCACCCATTGCCTCACAAATTCAGCTGAAGTGAAGAAGGTGAAGAGTCTATACACCTTCTCTGAAACTTTTGTCATAGCGGTCAATAAATCTGGGCTCGGCTTGTCTGTCTAAACAGTCGAAACTCTCTGTAAATCCATCACTCACTGTCTGAGGGCTGATTGATGTTTCCATGGGGGGACTCAGTGATTGAGAGCCACTGCTGGCTCACACAGCACTGATCCCATATTAAACTCTGTGGACTTGTTGTACCGCACTATAAATAATTCAAGCTCTGTTCCTTTACCAACAGCACTTCATTGTACTCCTTAAAATGAAATGAGATGTAAGAAAATATAGAGACGGATGAGACAAGCCAGAATACAACACTGTCAGATCCAAACACAATAGAGTCTTCACAGATACATCAAATCAATCCGGCAGGATTGAGGCCTGCATGGAGGTCCTCTGGAGAACACAAAATGGCTTTATGCTATTATAGCCATCCAGATCTGGCAACGTAGGCCTATTCTGCCTACTAATAAATAGGCCTTTAGGTTAGGTCATACTATAATCTTCTAATATTGCCTTAAAATTGTTATATTGGCACAAAGTCTAAATCAAAGATTACAGAGAGAGCAACCAGAAGCAAACCGTGTGGGAAACTGCAGCCATTTTGTCGGCATCTCAACCCCTCAGCCCCCAGGGCACTCCTACCTGCTTAGAAGCGTCTGGAAAACCTGTACTCAGCTATTCTTCTACTCTGTTTGTCTCTGCTGCTCTTTGCTCACGTACAACCATGGTGTAACCTGACGTTAGCTAGCTGTCATGTGTTAGCAAAGGTTAGCACTCGTTCCAGCGGACCTCTGCCAGACTAACATAATGTCAGTTAAAAGTTAACTTTAACCCAGCCAGGTTTTATGTGAGCAAACAACAGCAGAGAAAAGGAGACTGGCTGTTCAAGAGTTCCCGGTGAACATGTGGAGGCCAGGGCATAGGTTTGTGAGAGGTCGGCTGGTTCGGACAGTGAAGTAATGTACTGTCCTTAATGGGCAGATTATATATCAATCACGCTCTCATCCCCTCACACCCCTCCTCTCCACGACAAAACTGTGACAGACAGTTGAAACCAAAAAAGTGACGTAAAAAAAAAGTGACATCGGAAAAAAAAACACGTCAGAAAGTGTGGGACGCTGCACACTGCTCAACCTCAATGGTCACCATCTTAGCTACGTAACAGAAGGGGAGGGACCACCAATGTAGGCAAATGGCGGTTGTGATCGCTACGGTTAGAAGATAAAGCACATTCATTTTTTAAATAAAATTTTTATATAACTGAATTAAAGTCAAGTGAACAAACAAGCTGGCAGATATTTTGCCGTGCGGCAATCACAGTAAAACGTTGGCGACAATGCTCCGTCCGGTTGCAATCTGCCATTAAATTGAAGAAGATGCAGTCAAATGCTTCCGATAAGCGCACATTAGCAGTATTCGATTGTTTGTTGCTGGTTACATTTTATCACTATATCTAGACTACTTTAAAGCTACCAACCTGTACCACTAATGCTTCAAACAATCTTCAAGGTAAGGCTTACTTATGGGGTGGCTAATGTTATCGCAAAGCTGACGTTCATTAGCTAACGTTAACTATTTATGTTCCAAACTAATTTCAAGTAAATTGCTGGCGTTAGACAAAGCCATCTATCAGCATCAATTACATGTAAATATTCAGGTGTCGCCGCCATTGTTCACTGCATCTTCTACTTCAAACTTGATGTCATGACTCAGCTGTCAATCAAGGTTCAGAGGTTTTGTGTGTGTGTGTGTGTGTGTGTGTGTGTTGAAATTGACCAATCATAAGAGGGCCAGTGTCTGCCTTGGTTTCCGCCACAAAACTGTCAAAAGTCAGGTTGATTCACGCGAGCAGAATTCAACCTAAATCATGGCTGTTTTGTGTGTGTGTGGCTTAGTTCTGCACATGCATGTGCAGTCCATTGCCCTCTAGCAGTGTTTAGTTTCTTGCTCGCAGCTACCTGTGAAACTATCAGTTGTTGAATTTGTGCACTAGGACTTAGATTGTGTGAGTGGCAGTTAATATCTGAATGTGTAAAAAAAAAAAAAATTGCCTGTGGGCACGTTTTATTACGCTTGCGACATTTGGCAGAAATCTGCCATGAATGCATATATGTGTACTACCGGAATTGTACAATTTAGACACAGCACTAGCTTTCAGCTGCCAAAAGAATGAATGCTCTAGCTATTACCATTTTTATTTAAGATCAATTTAAACAGGATTATGCAAACAATGACTTCCTGCCAGCAGCTTTGAACTGGCCGGTCCATTTTCAGAGGGTTAGGTAACCAGCTTACAGTCTTCTTTCTCTGGTTTCATAACTGACATGTAAACGAGAAATCTGGTTTCTGTGATGGAGGTAGGGGGTAGATTTCTCATGGAGAATGTATATTTCTCTGCCATATTTACAGGTAACCAGGTTTCTAATCTGCTTTTTCCAAAAACGCATGTGCAGGACAAAGACACCAGAGAGGCAAAGTAACAGCAAAGTGACTGGATTCGTGTCATTCAAGCAACTCCTATCCAAAAAATGAACTTCACAGCTGATGTGTTAAAGACTTCTACATGTTAAACAAAGGTATAATGTACTGCCATATAAAGAACAGTTCGGTCTCTGTTCGGGTCTTGTGGAGTCACAGGAGTGCCAAAAAAATAAGAAGAAGAATGATGAATGAAAGAAAGAAAATTAATGTGGAAATATTAAGTGAAATAAATAAAAGCCGGCTGATTGACAGATTGGTCCTTTGAGAAATAGCAAAAGCAATAGGGAAAACAATAAAAAAACATAAAGGGAAAGAACAAGTTTAATTACATTCATCTGCTGAAAGTGGAACATTTCTATGTGCTTACTGAAAATTCCACTTTCAGGGGCGGGCCTACAGGCATGATTTGAGACATCCCAACTATTTAGGCAGCAGCCAGTCCTGGTCCAATATTTAACTTGCAAATGTGTGATATGGAAACTATATGGAAACGTGTCCAACAGTTCAACTTTATTTAACTTTTTTAGTCTGGATTGTTAATGAAGGAGAAAGAGTAGTAGTAGAGTAGAACAGTAGTCATTTCAAAGATTTCAAAGATAATTTAACTTTTTTGTGTGTGAAAAGAACATATCAGATACAAATTATTATTGAAAGTAGAGCAATTTATATACATGTTAAAACATGTCTGGAGGGGCTCTTTAATTGGCATTATACTACTCTAGGCTGCTGGATAGTAAAACTTGAACACCTTAAAATTTCAACCAAGATAAAATGAAGACAACCTCCGTGAAATCTATAATTGGTGTGGTTTGGACATTACACCCTTGGGAGCGTAATCTTTGTATAATTCCTTTCAAAAAACTTTCTGATATTATGATGGCACACATTCCAAAAAGTTGACCTAATAACAAATTAAGAAATATGAATACATTTTTAAGCACAATAACTATAACTTAGACCTGAGAGACCGTGTGTATCATTTGAAGCCCCAATTTCAACCCCAGCCTCCTTCCCAAAACTCCCACATCTTTTCAATTATTTAGCTTCAACAATTGATTAATTACTCTCCCAATCTCAGTCTCCAAAAATGGCAACAGTCTCATTATGATTTTAATGGCCCTGCTACAAGAAGGATGAGAGAGAAGAGGAAGATGATGGAGAACTGGGTGGGTGGAAGGCTATTTTTACTGTCACATATGCTTTGCTATTTTTGGTGATAGATATTTGTGCATCTTTGGAGAATTTGTCATCAGCAGTTTTGTTTCAAATCCACAATATGAAACCTACTCTAACACAGCACACACTGAAATCAGATAAAAGGATGCCACATGACATACTGTAGTAGCATTTATTAAAGTCGCTAAACAAATGAATGGGGTTTCACACTTACCAATAGTGGTATCTGTAGCCATGCTGATAGTTTGGGCTTTTCCCCCTGAAGTTTTAAGATATCTTCTGCCAACCAGATGCAGTGGAATAGAGAAAAGAGAAAAAATACCATATTTTATCCATCTGTGGGTTAAACCTTTAAATAATCATGAGGCAACTTATAAATAAACTTGATTTCCTGATGTTTTTAAGCATGTTACTGGTTGGTTCGTGTTTTTAAAAACAATACTAAATGTGTTTTTTTTTTAAGTTATATAATACTGATACAAATGTACAAAGTTTGCTATCATAAAATAAGCATATCCCTTGAATTTAAACATGACGTCCATGTTTGTCACATTTCATTAACAGTGAAGGTGATCTCTCATTAACCATGTAGGCTAGTATTAACTGCCTAATCTTAAACGGACAATAACCATATAGAGGTGGCAGATCAGAGAACACTCACACACTCGTTCTGAAAGACGCTGACAAGCATGTATTTTGTCGTTTTGACACCATTGAAACACCATTCTTGCTTCCTAAAGGTGTCACGAGACCTGTGTACATGCTAATGAAAGTTAAGCTAAATATTGCAGGTTACACATTCAATGACACCTGGAAAATCCTGAAAAGACTACCCTAAATAAAGATGATCAGATTACTGCTGACTGCACAAGACTAGACGTGAGCGATGGTCTCCTGTGTCAAAGTGGAGGTAGAAGTTACAAATCGCTTTGCTGATTCAAATAGTTACTTTAGTTCAAAGATTCATAGATCCATGTTTTTGAGTACATGACTGCTTCTCTGTACATAACACCAGGACATTACGGCACTGTTTCTGAAAGTATTAGTAGTTAGTAAGTTGCTACAGTTTCCAACTGTTACATTCAGTACAAAACTATGCCTGTATAAGTGCTTTGGTTAATGGTTATAAGGTTAACTTTTAATAGTTTTCACATTTCAGATTGTTTTGGTGCTAATTGAGGTTTTACAGTAACATGCAATATATCGCAGCTGAGTTTACGAAAGTGCTTTCAGTCATCAGTTGGTTGGTGAATCTGTCAGTAACATTGATGATTTGGGTTCAGTTTGAGAATTTAGTGAAACTATGCCTCCGTGTCAAAGTGCTTTGTTGACCCAACCACTCACTCCTACGTCACCATAAAACGTTGCCAACGTCACGCTACTTTCTCCTTTGCTGCTGAGGACTGTTGGAGGAAAAAGAAGTCGTGGTCTGTGCGAGAGTTTAAGTCTGGACCTCTTCACTAACACTTAGTCTTCTTCTTAGATGTTTTGCTGCTGGAGTCTCAAACAGGTTGCTTTGTAAATAATAGTGTCATAACTTCCAAACTGAGATAGCCCAGCCCACTGCTCAGGCCAGTTCAGGCCCGTTTTTGGTACTTTCCAGACTGCATGTTTAAAAACCCAAACTTTCTGATTACACACACACATACAATCCCTTATATCCATGCTAACCTAACATTTGATATAGATACAGATGGTATACTGAATACATTTATTATCATTATATTTTATAATACAACTCTTTTTAATGATTTTTTTCTAGATCTTACAAAAGGTCATTTAGAAACTCTTTATTTTTAATTTTTTGTAGTTGGAATTTCTAAGTCATGCATTTGTGTTTTTAATTTTATTTATTTATCTTTGTGTATAAAACCAGTAAGAATATTGTGATGCCAATTATGAGACTCCTTGATAATCCTAAAAACAAAATATGAAAAGGATTGTCTAACTCATGTCATGTGCCTCAGAGACAAATTGTGGGAAGTCAGAAGTGCTGCTCAGCCAGTGTTCATTTAAAAACTCCTGACAATGTGTTTCCCCCTGCCAACACTCTCCTCGCCAGTTTAATATCACTTATAGTTGTTTATTTACGACCTGCGTCCCCGTCTGTGATCTTAGCTTAATTACTTCAGGGTTATGTGTAATCACTGATGGAGGGGCTAGAGACAGAGGAGAGAGATGAAGTGAGAGACAGTGAAGTTGAGGGGAAAAAGTAGTGAGAGCGAAAAAAAGTGAGAGGTAAAAGGAAACATGAGGTAAAAAGACAATTTGATTTTGACTACAGGAAGAAACACAAACTGCATGGGAAAGGTTCTTTAAGTGTAGTTTAATCACATGTTGGGTGGATGATGATCATCATAATCAACTCAGAAATACTGTTGGGATTAAGCCTTTCCAGCTTTCTTCATTTCCCTCCCGATGATTATGTCGTGCTAAATGTTTATCTCCTTCAGACAGACTTGTTATTTGCATGTAATGATGATTCATCATAATACACTTCAAGTAAAATGTAGAGAGCTGAAATCTCCCACTTAAAATGAATGGGGCATCTACAGGACGTCCACTCATACTGACTTTACATCATTCATCAAAAAAAAAAAGATGTCCTGTGTTGTCTAAAGAGACAACTGATGATTAAAGTAACATTGTTTGTTTAATTTATACATTTTTTGGAAACTTTGAGGGCTGTCAATCAGCTGACACTCCTGAGAATCATACCTGGCTCTAGATCAGTGGTTTGCAATGATTCTTTTTCTGTGTTATATCATTAATAAAAGCATATCAATGAATACCAAATTATTATGATTAATCTCAAAATAATAATAAATATGTATATGATATTTAATATGACTATTATTATTATTATTCTCTGTCATGTCTTTATAAAAGCATGTCACCGAATGGAAAATAACAGATTTGATTTTAACTGGACAGTTGCAATATCATCATCATCAGTTTCCCAGGGATAATGATATTGTTAAACAAATGCAACGGTTAGAACATTCAAACTTCAATTAGGTTAGTTAACAGCCAATAAGCAATGCCAAACAAGAGCATTCTTATAAATTGTTCCAGTGGAAAACAAGAGCAGCCTGCCAAGGAGAAAGTCTGAGGCTACTGGATAAAACACAAGGGTTTACCTCAACGTTCTATGGAAATCAGCACTGCAGGTTGCAGAGAAG
>JAVQJD010001766.1:0-27446 GCA_036023655.1 Nannoperca australis
TACTTACTTACAGCACTTGTGATTCATCACAAGGCATTTACAGCCCTTACAAGTCTGATGAGACATCTTGTTGTTTTCCATCATGGTTCTATGCACTTTATGTAAAGCTCTTATTTGGAGGTCGGTTTGGATAAAAGCGTCTGCTAAATGCCTAAATGTAATGTAATGTAATGTAAGCAACTGGATGGGCGGTAGGCAGAACAAGTGCTGTTTTAAAGATTTGCAGCAATGATAAGGGTTTCTGAGGCAGAAAATCAAAGGGGTAGTGATCGTGGTTCAGCACAATTCCAGTTTCATCATTCAAGTCATGCGTTTGTTCTGAATGGTGACGTTTGAAATGAGAATGGAAATGGATGAGGAAGTGGATATGAGACATGTTAAATACTCAGTTTGACTATCAGCAGCAGAGACTATTGTACTTCCCCAGAAGAATCAAAATATTTAATTTGTTCTGCAGCTCTCAACTTCCGACATAACTTCACGTCATATCACCAGCAGATGCTGCTTCAGTCAAGGAAAAATCCTACAGTATTATGGCATTATTTCAACATGATAACATTTTCCACAAAAACATTGGTTGTTATCAGTGATGATAACGTGATGTTGTACTTTTTCGTGACTTTTGTCTTTTTACACAAAAGACACTTCATTTATAAACCTGTGCATCATCCATGTTATTCTACAAAACCCAATAGGCATGCAGTTCTGGTGATGGGTGTGGTGGAAATAGGTGTGGATTAAAACATGGATTTAGATTGTTTATAGCTTCCTCCACCTTCCTCTCAATGGTTTTTGGTTGCTCCATAATCTCCTCTGATGCCCAGCAGGCCTGGTAGTTCCTGGTCATCTTTATCTCTGCTCTGAGCAAGCTCTATGAGATGCTATATAGAGTAACGTTGCATTTCTAGGAAATATCTTATGAACTTCCCTGTATCTGCTGTGAAATCATCAATAAAAGAGTTGGATTACCAACAGGGTTAAGCAGCAACAGGTCCAGGGTGTCGTGCACTGCATGTCTATTAGAGACCTCTTCATAGTATTTGTTATATTTGGGGTTTTAAAACAATCAATGACGGAATTTAAGGCGATAGAGAATTAAGTATCTATGAAGCACAATTAAACAGTTTTAAAGTAATGATTTTTTGTTATACATGCCATGTTTGTGTTTTTATTGATCAAACCTCTACAAATCTTAAGAGTTGCTGACATTGTTAGATGACATGCCGCATGTGGGCAGTTGTGCTTCCGCGTTGTCAATGGGATGCTTGCTCGCCAGCCTTATATTATCACCATCATGTCCACAGACTGTAGGAAGGAACTTTGGACACTCAAGTAGTTCTCAATGTAGTAGGAGATTCACACTGCACTTCGTCAATAGTCAGTTACACTTTTTGTTTCACAGCAGGTGTTGGAGGTAAATCAATGAAATAAGTCAAGGATGTGACCTTTTTATGTCATTATTCTAAATGTACATCCCAAATCTCAAGATTGCTGTTCTGAGAAAAAAAAAAGTGACTTCCTGACGCTAGGTGTTGTCAACAGACAACCATATGTTTGATTCTGATGGAGTTGTTTGAAAGGGAGGAATAAAGGGAAAGTGGGGATAAAGGCAATATCCATTGTCCATGGTAAACTGATTAAAATGCAATGCTCTGATTTAGACTACCCAACCAAAAGGCCAAAAACACAGGAGAGTTATAGTGACCTTGTGACACTTGTATTTCCACTGTTGACAAGTCACTGAGTGGTGATGGTACAATGCATCCATCAGAGTTAACAAACATTATTCCAAGGGAAGCTTACTCATTATAAACAAGTATATGTGCAAATGTAGTAAAAGGCTATGTGTTAAAAGTTGTTTTATTGTCTTGGAAATTAATAAATGGATCACAATTATATTGCTGAAAACAACTCAAAGGAGGTTGAGCTGCTAAGAAAAACATGGGAAACAGCTAGTCTTACTCGAGAAGAACAAGAGCAGTGTATACAACAACACACAAACGACTTAGTTGATTTTCAGTCAATGGTTAGAGCTGTCCTCCAGTGGTTAATACTAGGGCGGGCACCGACAGGGAGGCAAGGACCTCGGACAACTCCCTGTGGACGCTGATAAGTGCAGGATCAGTACACAAGCGGTTGTGCCTCGAGTTCAATGTCATGCTATAACCTGGGAGCTGCTTTTAGTATATCTGAATTATTATACTTCTACAATGGAGGACCATGACTCATGACTCAGACTATTTGAAGTTGGAGCATGTACGAATGTTGGTGAGGAGCAGATGCACGACGCATGCAGGACGATTGCAAGTCCACTGGAGGGCGCTCCAGCTCAATTATATTCACAGCACTGTGTTCTAAGGGGCTCAATATGTAACTTTTTCTCATACGAATTACAAGTATAGTCTAATTCAATGTAAAGGTTACGACATACACCCACTTAAAATCAAAGTCATATGTAGGCTATATACAGTATATCAGCATTGTTTATGTGTCTGAACTGAACTTGTGAACGTGTGGCCAATAGCCAAATCACTGCGAGTTGACTGGGTTACTGCCAGGAGTATTAACGTCATATAGTAGATATGTATAGAAATCCTTTTTTTTTTTTTTCAAAGCGCATGCATTGAGAATACCCCACTGAATCAAGGCGGGTTTATGTTGGATAAACTGGATTTTATCGCTTAAAGAGTTTTGCACGTGCAAAGTCTCGGATAGAGGAACTATAAGCTGCTACTGCTACGACTGAGTGTTTCCATGCGAATGGGATTCATGCCAACGAGTAAGCACTGATGAAATCTAATTAGAAGGAAAAGGCACCAGAGTGAACACTTGAAATACTGTGCGTGAGAAAAGCAATCAAACAAAATATCATCTCGTAATAATGTAATTATGTTCTGTCACATAAGGGCCTAAGTGATTCAGGTTACCGGTTAAATAAAGGTTTATAGTAATTTCAACGAGCCACTCGGATGAAAGAAGAGTTATAGTCCTACCATTAGAGATTTGGTGGGTTAGATTTACAAACGTAACGTTAAGCGTTAGTATGGGTATTATATACATTTTATTTTTATATTTATGTATAGTGTGACGTGTCCATTAAACCTACGCAGTGACGCTCAGCACCTGTCCTTTCTACCTTGGTGTTTTCTGACTGTGTGACTTGTGTGACTCCAGATGTGAACAAATACAGACTATTGTTTCACGCCTGGTAGCGTGGTGGTGACCAATGAGAGCATAAATCAGCAGAAAATGGACAGGTTTTCACCAGTAGCCACACACAATGCTTCAAATGTTCAGTCAGGACAGTGTCAAAAATGAAAGCCATTTGTTGTGAGCAATCCAATAAGGCTTAAAGCCTTAAAGAAATTACTCCACTTAACGCCAGGTAGTCAATTTAACCGTAGTGCAATTAAATGAAATAGACAGTGTAGTAACTTCAACTTCAGCCACACGGAGAACAAAATGTAAGTCGTGCTGCAGTCTGTATCGTTACACACTTTCACAAAATTATCTTGTTCCCCTCTGAGCGGATCCACCCTCTGAAGGCTCAAGGTGTCCTTTAGATAAGCGCATGTATTGGCAGCAAACTTCTCCCCGGATGACTTTAGTCTTCATGTTGCAACTGATAACCAAATCTTTTAATATTAATTAATTGCAGAGCCTAGATTTCAAATCAGCCTGGACTGTCAAAGATGTTTACACCGTATACGATTAACGTTTCACACGCCCATGTTTATTTGTTCTCTGCAGATATTTCATACACATTACATTACATTATAAATTACAGCATTTTGATTTGAATTTTAATGTGTCAGAGCATATTTTTGCGTTGTGCTGTAAATAATGAAACTATACAAATTAATTTCGGGAAGAGTCATTATTATTAGGGTAAACAGCCTAATAATTAGTTAATCGAAGTTAAACTTTAGTTAATGAGAACCAAAGTATTCTGGGTGTGATCCAAATTGAAAGTTATTTATAGTAAAAGTAAAAGTTAAGTAGGCCTCTTCTATAGGATCGTGTCAACTCTCTTTATTATGTGAATAACCTCACGGGGGTATGCACAATTAATTTAATTAGTTTCATAGCTGAAGAAAATTTAAAAATTACTTGTAATTAACTTGTTGTTTCGTTGTGTATTTCAAACCAGTCTTCAGAGGCATCACGAGAAGTTTTTTTGTGTGTTTATCTCATGCAAGCTGCAACATTTGGAACCCGTCCAAATGCCACGCAGCCTATCTTGGAGGTGGTCCGGGTGTGCCCGTGACCTGTATGTATAAAAAACCCCGCGCGTTGGGCTGATAGCGCCATTCAACTTCAACCAAACAAGGAAAGATGAGTCTCAGTGCTAAGGACAAGGAAGCAGTCAAAGCCTTTTGGGGCAAAATATCTGGCAAGGCAGAGGACATCGGCTCCGATGCTCTGTCCAGGTAAATACGACCTGCTCCTAAAATTGCTTTTGCTTTTATTTAAAAATCCATTTATGACTTACTCTCTTATTCACTTGCATTTATTACCCAGGATGCTGGTGGTGTACCCCCAGACCAAGACTTACTTCTCCCACTGGAAGGACCTGAGCCCCGGCTCTGCCCCGGTGAGGAAGCACGGAAAGACCATTATGGGTGGAGTTGCAGATGCTGTGAGCAAAATCGACGACCTGACAGGAGGTCTCCTGAACCTCAGCGAGCTGCATGCCTTCACTCTGCGAGTGGATCCTGCTAACTTCAAGGTAGGTGTTTTCCTTCTTTCCTTTCCTTACTCCAGCATATTGAATTTGAAATAAATAGTTCCATTTAAGGGTTTACATTTAAACTTAAAAGCAGAGGTGTTCACCTCTGTGAGAGGAATACGAAGAGAAAAGGAAGAATGGAAATCAGTAATGCACAGTGTTAGTTTGGTTTTGGATCTCATGCACTCAGTAGGCTTAATGTGATCATGAACATCTAAAGTAATTATTGTAGGACTAGCGATTGGATTAAGTGTCATTAACGTCTTTTCACAGATTCTCTCCCACAACATCATTGTGGTCTTGGCCATCATGTTCCCCGGCGACTTCACCCCTGAGGTCCATGTGGCTATGGACAAGTTCCTGGCTGCCCTGGCTCGCGCCCTGGCTGAGAAATACAGATAAACTGCAAACAGGAGGAGCAGATAACGGACAGCAGCATGTGCTTGGATACTCTCTGTCAGTCTGAATATGAATAAAAAAAAATCAAATGCAATGAAACTGTTTGTGTGGAGTGAATTTCTGTCGTGCAGGTATATATTTAACGAGCTTCAGTTCAGATCAACAGCATGCATGGTGTCAATGTAGTGGAATTGAAATTGGAATAACGCATCGTAGCAATATTTCATCCATACCGTACACTGTAAAAAGGGATTTGATGGATAAGTCATAGTAACGTCTTTCCTTCATTTACTTCAACATCTCATTGTGATATATACTATTTCAACTGAATTTTAAGAGTTTTCAGTATTCTAACTCAGGTTTTAAAGTCAAGTCAATGAAAGGTCAAATTCAATGTGTCAAATGAACTTGAGTTGTAATCATGGCTATGGCTAACAGTCTAAGACAGTTATTAAAAATAATTATATAAATTTGGTCTTGAAACATGTCTTAATCTATCTACAAGATACACGACTAATAACAAGGATATCAGATTTGTGTAACACTACAGGAGTTGGCGATAATGTTCCACCCGGTTGTAATTTACCATTAAAATGATAATAAGAAAGTTGGTTCTTTTTTGTGGTTACAAGAGACAGATTACGTTGGTCCACTGTCCTACATACTAGGTGGCTGTAATGCACCTTAACGCAGTGACGCCCATCATAAAATAAAAAAAGAAGAAGAACTGGACCACAACTGGACACAGTGTTGGAGGCGAGGCCAGGTTCATTTCTGTGAACGCTGATCAGTGGCGTCAAAAAACAAACTCAACCAAGCGGCGGACAACCAGGTCACGACAAACACGACATATATTAATAATCAATAACAATTATCAATACATACTTCTAGATAACCTGAACTCGAAATGTAATGTCAGTACTTCCTTTAACTCACACCAGTAGGTTGAAAACACTAGTGGAAACAAGTGCACAGAATGCATGTTAATACGTTTTCTACATTTTGAACTTGCATTGCAAAGTAATATGGAGTCATGTCAACTTACAGCAAGCAATCAAATGCAAAACTAAACTCAAAATAATGAGTTAAAAACAATTAGTAAATCCAATTCGATTTTACTTAAAACTATATATTAATATATATATATTATTTATGCATTTAAGACATGATAAAAAAAGAGCTTTTCGACAAATGATCAGCATGTGATGGTCTTCTATATGTATAAATATATATGTATACATATACATGTAATATATATAATACACATATATCATACATATATGTATTATATATAAGTATGAGTATATAAGCACTTAAGTATATATATATTTGTATACACTTGTATTATATATATATATACTTAAGTTCAATATGCTGATAATACCAATGTACTTAAGTACAATTTTGAATGCCGGACTTTTACTTGAATCTAATTTTCACATTGTGGTATTGACACTTTAAGTGAATTTAAATGCCTTTTCCATCACTGAAATTAAGTAAGAAAATAGATATCTCTGTTTAAATGTCTTTTTTGTGCACAATATCAATCGAACTGATGTTGGGTTATTTTACTAAGATGTCTCAAAATGTTTTATATTTTCATAAATCGGAATATTAAATAAACTGATATTGGTTAACATATTTTAAGAATGGCATTTATCTAACTCTTGAATAAGACTTTCACTATATCAATTTAACATCGTCCACAAACATGTAAAAAAAACATACAACTTGTAAAATATGCTCATTGTTTTATTTATTTATGCATTTAAGACATAAAAAAAGAGCTTTTCGACCAATGGTCAGCATGTGATGGTCTTCTGTCTTCTGTTGCAGTCCTCTAGTGGTACTGCCTTCCCAGGGAGGACACCACCACAGCCAGGAACTTCTGAAAAGCTGCCTGGACATCACCGGTGAAACTTTTACCCAACTGGGCAGCGACCACAATGGTCAGGCAGTCGGACAACAGCTGCAACACAAAAATCAAGAGAAAACATTAACATAACAAGTTGGATGTCTTGAGGATAATCATTGAATTTGGATAACAATTCCAGTCTCATGTATTCCATATAACTTTACCTTGAAATTGTCGGGATCCACGTGCAGTTTCTCAGAGTGCAGCACGCTCAGCTCTGCATAGGTGTTCTTGATGTTGTCCATGTTCTTCACAGCCCGGTCCAGACCGTGGAGGACAACTTTTCCGTGAGCTGCAACCTTCGGATTTCCCATGATAGCGGCGGCGTTGTAGAGGTTTCCAAAGTTGCCGAAATACCTCTGAGTCCAGGGGTAGACGATCAGACACCTGAGAAAACATGGAAAACATGCATTAAGCGCATAAAAAAAACCGAATGCAACAATTACTTATTTTTGCGCATCCACGTTAAAGAGAAAATGTAAAAACAGAAAGAAGTCTCACCTGGAAAGAGCTGCAGGGCCCACGACCTCATAGTCCATCTGGGAGAAGATGTCCTGGATGGTGGCGCGCTCGAAGTCTGTCCATTCAACCATATTGCCGGTTCTAGATTTGTTGCACTAGTCCTGTGTTGGTCAGCATTAGATGCAACTTTTAAAAGAATCGTTTCACTCCTCCCATGGATATGCGATTGGATGCAGCACGGCGGTGGGTTGGCCAGCACTAGGGATTTGCAGAAATGATAAGGAAAGGACAAATCTGCACTGCTTAGATTGTGGTTGAAGCTGAGGAAATAGATATTGCTGGCTGCATTATAAACGTGTCTGCCACGATCAGAAGTAAAGGATAAATTGCTTGTGAATTCCACGTGCAGTCAACAGAAGGCAATACTTAAACAAATTATTGTTTAAGGATGGGCTCAGATTAGTATTACCAATGTTACACTTTAAATACTTTTATCATACTACTCTTTTACTCTCAACCTTGTCACCAATTTCTACAATAAAGGCCACATTGTGTACAGTATTCTGTATTTAGCTCGATATTAAATAAAATAATAGCATTCTATCTGACAATACTTTCCATCAGAATATCCACTTTTTTATGTAAGTCTAATGTACATAAATAACTGGTTTAGTAGCCTACTTAATCGTATCCGAAACCAGTGTTAACACAAGTAAGTTATACATCCAGTAGAGGGCGCTCCTACACGAGGCACTGAACGCTCCATGACTGGACTTAATGCATTGAAACATTCAGTTAAATCATATCTATCAAAAAGGGCTCTTCATCAACGTATCGTTTAGTTATAAAAATTAAAAATATAAAGATTTTAGAGAACAATTTTAATGCAACCCTATCAAATACACTGCATTGATGGTATAATATGAATAACAATATTAATTCGAATTTGTTGTCAGATTTACGACGTGGATATTTTGCTTTATTTGTATAGCCTACAAGGCGCTTTATTGGACCTTATATTGGGCAACACGTTGCGCATTGACGAAAGAATAGACTATTGTTGATGCGGGGAGGGAGGAGGGAGGAGGGAGGAATCTCACAGCTGGCTTCTCTGTTTCAGCCGAACGTTTTTCAAAGTGACACAAAACAATCGCAACTGTACATGGAGGTTCGGGACGACTTAATGGCTAGGGCTCCAAGTTAAAACAAGATATTTGTCCAGGTTCGGTGTTTGTGTGTTAGACATTAATACGAGCTTCGCCTGCAACAAGCTAACGTTCACTGTTTAGTCGTCGCAGCTAACGTACAGTTAGCTAGAATGCGAACATGATGTTCAACCCATTAGCCGGGTTAATGCCAGATGACAGAAAGTCCATGTACAGTCAGTCACAAAACAGCGCGTACAAAACTGGCGATAAAACAAGCCCCATTAGCGTCATACTGGTTAGCTCTGGCAGCCGAGGGAACAAACTTCTTTTTCGATACCCTTTCCAAAGAGAGGCTGAGTGTCCGTCGTCTCTTACAGGTAGGCATAGCATTGAGTTAGAATTCACCAGAGAACCACAGTTCATCACCTAACGCTAGCACGAGTTGCTTGTGTAAATTGCTACACATTTACATAGGCTGGACAAAGTACCAGACGCCTAATGTCATTCAGTTCAACACAACAGCCCAGACGTATTTCACCTCTACTTGCACTGATTAGATTGTTACTGTAGTCTCGTTATGTTTATGTGAGGCCACGGTTTCCGGTTTAAAGCAAGTCTTTAAGAAAGTCTTTCATTATGTGTTGCTAAGGCCCACTTCTGTCCACTGTTCCTCTTCCTGTTTTTTGTTTTCGTGGTTGTGATTGTCAGAACTCAGTATGACAGATATCGATGAATTTGCTGTAGCTGTGATTTAGTTCCTTCAAACATAACGTAGTGTCCTTTTTTTGAGTACTTGTTATTTGCCCACACCTTGAAAAAAAAACCCCAGCTATCAAGGCAGTCGCACTTAACGAATGCAAACTCGCAATATGTCTGAGGTCTGACTTTTATATAACTATGGCTTCATACAGTAAAAGAGCATTGAGATTACATAACACCTCTCTGACAATCAGATTGTTATTTGAACATGTTGTTTGTTGTGGCTCCTAATGGGGCTACATCTCAAACCCATGTGTTTGTTTCTGATTGGCATCGATAATCATGTGAGCTAATACTGTTATTTCTGTCCACAAGCGAAACAGCGAAGTCCGTATGCACTGAACACGACCGGGGATGGCCTTGAAGATCAGGATGGTGATTCAAGGTATTCTTTTGGTCCTCATTTAATATTACTGGGTTTATAAATTTGTTATAGGGAAATTAACTGTGAACAGACAAGAAGCCCATTCTAAGATCTGCATGTGCTACTTACTCTCGTTAGGTTTTTCCTCTCTATTGCTTCGGATTGAATTTTATTTTTTCAAAAACCAATGTGTAGTTTTCAAGAGAAAATGGGGAGCTGGTCCATACTTAATTAAACTTGTGTGATACAGTTTTATTAGACTCCTCAAAATGAACTTAACTTGCTGTGGTACTTTAAAACCTAAATTTATCACCCCACCATGTGTTGAAATGTCCCTTAAAATGTGTCACAGTCCCAGCTGCTCTTTGGATATGCTCACGTATCTGAACTGGTAAGAAAAACAAGCCTATAAACCTCCACTTCAGATTTCTGTATTTTTTGTTAGCTCCAGCAGTGAGAAAATGGTGCACTGGTTGTTTCTACAATGCGTTGTTAAACCACATCAGACTTGAATGTTGGGACAAGAAGCTGTCAATCATAGAAGATGGGAAGATTACAAACAGAAATTGGCCACAGATACAAAAATATGATGGTGGCAGTGTTGCATCGTTTCATGGTTTTACAGAAGAAATTGAAAACGAGGGGATGACTTGTTCATCCACTCATCAAACGAGGACAGAGGGAAACGGTTGTTCATGGATGCATCAGATATGACAAAAGTTCAGTTGAGTAATAATCAGATCAGTCCACAATCACTAAACCATGTGTGAATATATGTTTTGTCATTAAAGTATATTAAACTAAGCTTCCTCTGATGTTAATGGTATAAACTGTGCTGGTGGAGAGCCACATGAGAATAAATGTAATCACTAGAATTAATACAAACATACCAGCATTAAAAAAAGCCACAAACCTTTAACTTGAAAAGTTTTCTATAGGTTTTTGATAAATTACCCCACAAATAGACACTATAAATAGAACAAGCAGTGTAAGAATTTTACTAAACAATTTGCTAAAATCCCAGTTAGCAAACCACTTGAACTCCTCCTCATTTCACACTCAAAGATGTTGATGTCTGTTTCTTACAAAGACAAAAATGTCACACAGAGGACCTTTCAGTCTTGTTTGTTGTTTTCCAACTGCATTTAGTTTTCATCATGCCGCCGCTTTATGGATGGTGATGCTGGTCAGTCGTTGGTTGGTTGAAATTACTTTGGTCACAGGGCATTTAAACCATTTTACCAATTCAGCTCACCAGGCATAATCAGATCACCTTTTTTGTTTTGCTTTACTCCACTTCTGACAGGCTTTATAATGTGTACTAGCGTATGAGCTTTTAGAAAGAGTATACCGTTACCAGCTCAACAAAGCCTTATAACAATTATTTTACCTTTAAATCAATTCTAGCTAACACTGGGAGCCAGAGTTAAGTATATAAGAAAGATTTTATATGGTCTGTCCTTTTTGTCTTGGTTTGAAGCCATGCAGTAACAGCGTTAGAAAGACCAGTATAAAGTGGTTTGCAGTTTTTAAATGACTTCTTAACTTCAGTGTATCTTTTTGAGTGATGTTAACATTTTAGTTGCCTTTATGGCTGTTTTAAGCTGGCATTTATGCTTACCTATGTATATAAACTTTTCAAGATAGACATGTCTTCAACATTAATGACACCAAGGCTTAGTGAGGGTGAACTGGTAATTTGCTTGAATCAACATGCAGACCAGCATTTTCACATCACAGTATCACATGTTTGTTGGGGTTGTTTTGATGTCCATTTTATGCATTCAGCCCAACTGTGTGTTGCATTTTCCCTTTTGTTTGCTTTTTTTCTTCTTTTTATGGCCCAATTCCCATTTCAGAGAACAATCTCCACTAACTGACGAACAGTTGGTAGCAGGGTAAGACCAAATCATTCTAAACCACCTTTCCTTCGCTTAGATCACCCCTGTCTTTTTTTATCCCCTTCTTTCCTATTTTGTCTCCTATATGGATCCCCAACCCTAATCTCCGTAAAACTCCTTGTTAATTATTAGTAGCAGATCCAGTGAATCAGTGATTTGGTTAATTCAGGATTTCAGTTTTGCTTCCCACTGTACTGTATGCCCTTTGAAAAAAAATCCAACAGTTTAAAACTATAATTAAAGTTTTAATTCACATTGATTATATGACCTCTAGCATTACAAAATAAATGCAAACTACAATAAAGCAACATTCTTTGCAAATTGTGTTGGTGGGGTAAGTCTATAGTGTGTTTAATTTATTTCTGGAAGTTAACGCCTTGATTTTTATCCCTTTGATTGCAGCATGAGTTACTTAAGACAAACCAGCATGAGTCTTTCACATTCTTCATTCATACAGCGACTTCACTGTTTCTGCAAGGAGGCCTCTTCCTCTTTTCTCCTCTCCAGTAGCCACACAAGCTTTTTTATTTATTCTGTCATTGTTGAATTACATTACAGGCAGATGCATCTGATTAACGCAAACCCCTCTTATAGACAGGAATGTGAAAAATATAAACAAAAAGAGCTAATTTATGCTTTCTTACTTGTCCCAGCTCTCTCTGTGCTGCACCCTATCATCCCACCCAGTATACTTTCCTTATTGAGGCTCTTCTTCCTTCCTAAAGGTTCTCTGACATCATCCTCGCCACCATCCTGGCCACCAAATCTGATATTTGTGGAAAGAAGTTTGAACTGAAGATAGACAATGTTCGATTTGTGGGTCACCCTACTCTCCTTCAGTATCCTCCCATCATTCAGGTAAGAAACAAAATGGCTCCTACTAAAAGCATGTACAGTCAAGTTTTGAGTTCCAGTAAATATAAACAAGATGTTATGCAATGCAGTCCTCTGATCAGATAGCTATTCATCAGTGTGAAGAAAAGAGAAATATATTCAATTCAATTTTAGTAGGTATAGCCATTTACGATATGTATTTTGCTGTAGCTGTTGTTATAAATTGCGTTAGATACTAGTGATTGACAATATAATTGAAAGGTGAACAGCGCCATCTTGAATTATATTGTTATTATTGTAATATTTCCATGTCATCTGCTTTCGATGAGGCTATAAGGCCGTTTCTCATTTCACCGTGGCCCTCTAAATGAATGAATGAATATAAGCTTTGAACTTTGGCAGATTAGTCTTTACCTCAGGCGACTTCAGCAGTGCCCCCTAATGACGGTTTTGTCTGATGATTCACTGCCCGTGTTGCCAAGACATTTCACAGGAGATGGAGATAATGACAAGAACATGTTAAAAACAAACAAACAAACAAAGCAATTCAGTAACATATTCTATTGTAAGGTACTTATAACAGGAACAATGTACATTATACTGTAATGCAATACAATACAGCAACACCTACTGTACATGACTTATGTATGCAGATGACCGCCCACCTGGAGCCTGGTTCTGCTTGAGGTTTCTACCTGTTTAAAGGGAGTTTTTCCTTTTCACTGTTGCCTAGTGCTTGATCATGGTGGGACTGTTGGGTCTTCGTAAATATAAGAGTTGGTCTTGACCTGCTGTATAAGTAAAGTTCCCTGAGATGAAAAGTGTAAAAAGTGCCCTGAAATGAACTTAAAAATTACCATAGGCTCTATTAGCACTTTTCTGACACAGACATAAACCTTTCAACATTTTAGGTTTGACAAAGGTTCATTTATTGCAGAGCTATTACACTCAGTTGCTTAACATTGTACTGATGCAACTTTTTTGTGTTGTTGAGTTGTATTGGCAAACTTAACTCCTTTTTATATTAAATATTGATATATCATACTTTTTTTGTAAACACCTTGTTTACTTCATGCATCTTGTGCTTTTATCTTTCTGTGCAGGTTTCTAAGACAGATCCCTCACCTAAGAGAGAAATGCCTACAATGATCTTGTTTAATGTGGTGTTTGCACTGAGGGTATGAAAAGACTTCCTATAATTAAAAATTGAAAGTGTAATTGTTTAGCTTTTTGCTCTACCAACCAAAATGAGTTTTGTATAAATGGTAATATTAATATTTAAAAATGTCTGGATATATATATTTTATGGCACAATTAAGTCAGATGGCTGTGGGTGGGACACATAGATTTTGTGTTCAGTTAATCTGTGAATAGGAGGGGTGTGTGTGAGTGATAGTATTCCAATATACACTATCTGTGAGAAGTCAGAGGGAGGAAGGGCCAATTTGGTATGTTTAATCATGCTGCCCAACAAGGCACAGTCTGTTCCTGCCCATGCTGAGTCACAGTACCCAGTAAGTCTCAGTACATCTAAAATGGGGCGAGAAGTGCTCAGTCATGTTTTATTAATCATATCTGCCCAGCAACTGTGGTATTTGTAACCCGAAAATTTTGAATAAGAATAACAGTCCCATTGTGTTATTTTAATATGGTGTTTAATAGAATTTGAGCTGTATATGTATTACTAACATGCTGCTGTGGCCTCTACAGGCGAATGCTGACCCGTCTGTCATCAGTTGCATGCACAACTTGTCGCGCCGCATTGCGATAGCCCTGCAGCATGAGGAGCGACGCTGCCAGTACCTGACCAGAGAAGCCAAACTGATGCTTTCAGTCCAAGATGAGATTACCACCATGACTGAGAGTGAGATACTCACTTATTTACTGCTCTGTCTCAGTCCGTAGAATTTCACAGAATTCACGATGGCATATCTATTATAGAGCAATGAGGCTTGTCATCATACCAACATTCTGATGATGTATTATAGTTGAGATTTGAAAGTCCATTTAGACAGCATTTCCTGTTTTTTCCAACCTCAGCGGATGGAAGCCCCCAGTCCCCATTTAGACAAATTCTTCCTAAATGTAAGCTGGCCCGGGACCTGAAGGAGGCTTATGACAGGTGTGTGATTAAACACATAACACATTCTTATTTTTGTTTTGTTATTCCTCCCTTTTTCTTACCACGGCAGAATGTAAATTGTTTATATAACTGACTCTAATATTTATGTTTTTGCAGTCTTTGTACAACTGGTGTGGTGCGAATTCATATTAACAACTGGCTCGAGGTGAGCTTCTGTTTACCACACAAGATCCACAGGATTGGTGGCAACTATATTCCCCCAGAGGCATTAGAGCGCAGTCTTAAAGCTATAAGGTGTGTTTTTACTTTTTTGTGTATTTTGTCCTTAAATATAACATTTTATTTGACCAGAGGAGTTAACTTGTTTACAGTAAATCACACAGGGAAGACACTGCCTTCTACACTGTTTTATGTGGGTTGAAATTACACTGCTGGCAATGCCCCAATCAGCAGTTGTGGACTGTGACACAAACTACTAACCACAGATATACGGCCCCCTTCTTAAATCATAAACAGATTGCGATATCACAAGTGTTATTCCTGATAAAGCCTTTTTTAATGCAATATTTAGATAAATATTCATATAGTACATATAAACTACCACATTTTAATTGACTTTGTAAGAAATGTATAACATTATTAGTTGTTAACTAATAGTTTTCTCTTTTTCTGGCCACAAGCGCAACTGCACCATTTAGGGACAGAAGAATAACACGACCCTTGCCTATTTACCCTTATTTTTATGTTGTTTATTTTTTCTCCACATAATTCCTCTAATTCTAAATGAAACCTTAAAGCAGCATATTATAGCATACTTTCTTAAAATCTGACTTCGTGCAAGTCATGCAAAACTGCAATATGAGCTCAGAATATGAGAGATAGAATATCTAAAGGACATGAAGCCCTCAAAGCTGCCAGTTCAATCCCTATCAGGTTTTTATTTCAAAGGAGTGTAGTTTATCTTTTAACAGCTGAAAAAGGGCTGTATATTTTGTGAGCCATACTGCCACCTATTGTTACTCCACCATACTTACATCAGAGTTGTGATCAACTTCTACCTTTTATTTCTGTCCTTTTATGCTGAACAAAATATGCAATGGTGGAATCATACAGGTGCATTTAAGCCTGCATAAAATCCTAACAACTGGGCAGAATTTTTATTTATTTATTTTGAATTCATCAATGGTCAGTTTGTGTTCTCAGATACACAAACAGTAGTTGTACATGTATCCATGTACAGACTCCTCTGTTGCTACTTCCCCCCAGATTCGATTGTTGATTCAGAGGCTGTATCTTGTGTTGTTTGATCCTCCAGACCCTACCATGCCCTGCTGCTGCTGGAAAGTGAGAAGGCACTGCTGAGCCAGCTTCCTCTAGACTGCTCGCCTGCGATGGTGCGCCTCATCAAAACCTGCTCAGCGGTGAAAAACCTGCAGCAGCTCGCACAGGATGCTGACCTGGCGTTACTTCAGGTGCACCAGTCACGCCGCCTGCATCACCACTGCACTTAAAACACCGGATGTCATTCTCAAAAGGCTTTTATCTTAAAATTTAAAGCACTTTTTCATAATTAAAAAAAAATATTTAAAATTGCACGCAATGATTAAGCTCATTCAGCAAACACAAATAAAGAGTTTGGTAATTGTATTTTCACAACCTTTTTCTTTGAAATAGAATACACAGGGAAATGAGTGTCATTAAAGTTATACATTCAGTGCATGTATAATATTGGGGTAATCAAAGAGCACAATACCTTTAGCTGTATTTAGCACTTGAACAGAAGATGGTCTATTAGAAAATATACCAGTTTACCAGCTGTTTACCCAGAGAGGTTGCGGTGTTGATGGTGTCTTACTGCCACCTAGTGGACTATGTACATTCAAAGCAAATCTGAGATTATAGAAGTGAGAGTAGTACAAGAATTCGTTATATTTTCCTTCTACAGTTTGTTTTAGGTTGCAAAGCACTTTGTTGTTAAGTCATATTTCACATAATTTACATTATTTGCCACTCATTTTCCCTCTTAGATCTTTCAAATTGCTGCTCACTTGGTTTATTGGGGCAAAGCGATCATCATCTACCCACTGTGTGAGAACAACGTCTACATGCTGTCTCCTCATGCCAACATCTGCCTGTGAGTGTTCATGATGTGATGTAAGCCCATTTGGCTGAACTGAGAGCTAATGACCCATAATATTGCTGTGCACCCATCCATGCCATTGCCTCATATAAATAACAAAACACAGCTTTATTGTTATTAAATTCAGATTTCCAAAGCCCATACTTTTTAAATCTCCTCAGAATGTATTATGAAAGCACTGGGTTGGCCATTGTCAGCACTCGTTGTATCCTTTCCTTTATAACATAGTGGAAAATGAATTTGAAATAGCTGTGTTCATGGAAAAGCTCTCTGTTGTCAAATAATTAGTGCTGTTTGTCTGTGGATAGATACTCACCGTTGGCTGAGCAGTTTGCCCAGCAGTTTCCTGGTCATGATCTGCCCTCCATGTTAGCAAAGTTCTCCCTGCCTGTCTCACTGGCTGAGTTCAGAAACCCCCTGGAAGCTCCTGCACAGGAGGTAGGACTGTCATACAAGTACAAATACACAGCAAATAACCTTACCCCTCCACACTGGAACACATACACACCCAATACACATACATGTACCTTAAGCCAGAAAAATTAGTATGAATGACTATGAAAAATGAGACAAACCCTGTGGTTTAAAATGTAAGTCCACTTTATTTTCTTATTGTTTTGTTCTCTCTTTTTGCTGTGAAATAATGATTTATATGTTATTTTTTTACTTCCAAAAATTTGAACAAAGTGAACTTACATGAAAAAAATGTATATTGTAAAGAAATGTGTTAAATATAAAATTTTCCGATTGAAGAATAGCCCACTCTGACATTATGAATTTGAACATTTTGCAAATGAAAAACCAAACAAAAGTGAAATACGTGTCCTGGTAGAACCCTAGTATATATAGGGCTGTTACTGTAAATTTAGATGATGTATTGTAACAGCAGAACCATTTGGTGTTCCCTGATGACCCATCTTGTTTTGGCAGAGCTGCTTGAGCGTCAGTGATGAATTATAAATGGGAAAGGGACATCAGCTCCAGCGTCTGCAGGCTTCATTTTTCATGAGAGCAACGACTTTTCTTTTGGCTCTATTTTGAGCTTGTTAGGTACCGGGGGCTAATTTAAAACATATTTGACCTGGTTAGGGTCATGAGTGTGTTGAGCTTCACTTGTTCAATTTGTATTCTGTGCTCAGCTGTGATGCAGTGTGTTGCTCTGCTCCTGACCAGGCCCAGCTGATCCAGATGGTGGTGTGGATGCTCCAGCATCGCCTGCTGATCCAGCTGCACACGTATGTCTGTCTGTTGGTATCGCCCAGCGAGGATGAGCCTGGGTTGAGGGATGAAGATCCTCCACTTGCTGCCCGAGTAGGAGGCCGCAGTCTCAGCACCCCTAGTGCTCTCAGCTTTGGTTCCCCAAGTATGTCGTCACTCAGCTTTCTCCTCTGCCCAACTCTTAGAGGTATACCGGTAATCGAATCTATGATTATCTGTCTGCTTCCTGTGTATAGCCAGCAGTGATGACATGACCCTCACCAGTCCTAGTATGGACAACTCTAGTGCAGAGCTACTGCCTGGTGGGGACTCTCCGCTCAACAAGAGGATGACAGAGACGCTGCTTGCCAGCCTAACAGAGCACGAGAGGCAGGTTATTCTTAACATCCCTGCTGCACAAAATCCAGAGGATCTACGGATGTTTGCCAGGTAATTACCCTGCCTATAACAGAAGCCTAGTGCATATTTTGTGCATTAAATGTTTCTCAGCTCTCCATTACTCTCTGCTTTTAGACAGATTATCGGCCCAATTCTCACTGTGCGATTTTGGGCCATCTGAGGTGAAAGTTTACAGTTGTGGGAAAAATGTGGTCAAAATGTCAGTCATCAGTTCAAAGCGGTGGTCCTAGATCGCACTGTGAGACAATGGCCACCCACGACCAACTTGGCGCTTTGGTAACCAAAGACTAAAGTCACAATGTGACTGCCACTATGACCCATATCTATAAGTCAACCAATCAGAATACACTTGTCGGCTCGTCAATTTGTAAGCACCATTTTCACTAAAGTTTAGGGGGGGAAAACGCATCATATCGCAACATATCATAGTGGTGGAATCCACCACACATTCATTGCACAAGCAGCTTCAAATTAGTATCGTACAGTCTGACACAAATTTCAACCAAGATTTTATTAGAACCATTTTGCAGTGTGACTTGCAATAAACTTAAGACTATTGCTGTTGTCACACAGTCTACAGGCACCAGTGACTTATGATGATATAAATCATTCTTAATGGTTTGTCTCTTAGGCAATAAAATGATATTTGTGCATTGGTTTGGAAAATACTGTTTAATTAATTGCATTCACAGAATATTGGGAAATATAATTGGTAAAAATTGTCTGGAAAGTTGCTGGTTGTGTGCGTACTCAAAATAGAAATTGTCTAGAAAGTTTACCAATCTGGGGATCAGTGTTGTGTGCTACCTACTGCTCACTAATGAAATCTGTTATCAGAGCTGCAAAAGACCTGTCTAATTGTTGATTTGCACAGTTAGTGATTCAGTTCAACTCATTTTTTCTGCCTGTTGCGTTGATTGATCCAGGCTGCTTCACTATTTCCGGGGACATCACCACCTGGAGGAGATTATGTACAATGAAAACATGAGGCGCTCCCAGCTCAAGACATTGTTTGACAAGTTCCGCAGTGTCCTTGTGGTCACCAACCATGAGGATCCCATTATTTCAATCTTTCAGTCACCCATGGAGTAGTGGCAGAGACGGTATCAGATCTCACCAACTGGAAAATATGTCAGTTTGAGAGCAGTTTGCTGTGCTCACAGCTGCGTGCGATTGCTCAACAACATTGTTTTAAATTGTTTAATGAACTGACACAATTATTGCATTAATGTGTGCAGATTTACAAAATGTAGAAAGTGTTTTTTTCCCTTTATGAGCCAATGTTTGTTTACAATATTAAATTATTTTGTACATACCAGAAATGCCTCAAGTGTTTACTCTGAATATTGAAAGATTGCTGTAGTGGGGGTTTAACTTCATCTTCCCATATCCCAGATGTGTTAGATCATCTGTACTGACCACAGAGGGGCACACTGAGTAATGATCATTCCAGACCTCCAGCTACCTCCTCAGGAATCCCAGAGGTGGAGCGAGAAAGACGGCAAGAAAAGGGAAGACTCTAAACATCAGACAGACTGTTTTTTCTTTGAGGGAAGCAGAGCGTTCCAAACATCTGCGGAATCAGAAGAGCATTTCTCTGAATGTTTATTAAAAAACACAGATGGAAGACCTAAACAAAAAAAGACTCATGAGTGGGTAAAGGCACATTTCAGAACACATTTTTTATAGGCAGTGATAAATTGAGTCTTACTCTAGCTGACTTCAGGTCTAATCTATTACTTTCCAGTACAACTTTGCCTCAGTACCATAAATACACTGTGTGAAAATAAGTAGCAGCTTACAAAATGGATGAGAGACATTTTGTATAATTTATGCAGACTAGAATTTAGACTTTCAACCGGTCATGAAGGTTATTCTGTCATCTTGACGTTAAGAACTACATAATTATAAAACATACAATAGAATTATTTCAAAAGGAATTAATGCGGTATGTGTAAGAAGTAGTCTATCCCAGCATGCCAACAGACAAGCTTTTATACCGTCTAAATGGTAAAAGTCCACAAAGGGAACAGATGGCAGAGTAGTTTAAGGAACATTCCTTTTGACATTGTGCTGTCCTGTGTCAGACTGCACATCTGAGGGACCTAAATCGTTCATTACATTTACAGACACAGACTGTCTTTCTGCCTCTTTATTCACTACGCTAACACAGGGGTGCCCGCGAAGATAAAACCGCCATGGCCTCTTGGCCCATTCCCCATGGCTCTCAATTCCAATGCGTGGTGCTGAGACTATATCATGGGGTTCTGCTGGGTTTGTGTTGGGGCCCTCCTCCAGCCACACCTCCGGGTCTGAGGCTAGGTCCCGACGGTCAAAACAGCGGGGTATATCTAGAGCTTGGCACAGCTTCGAAGGCCCGTTGCAGAGCTCTTTGTCCTTCAGTTGTCGCGCTCCCTCTTTGCGTCTGGCTGCCCGCCACTGCCTCATGACGGGCTGACCCTGCAGGGGCTCAAGGGAGCGCAGCAGCACGGCAGCACCCTCCCCTGAGAAAAACCGCGCACAATATGCATCAGTCAGCAAGGCTCCACCCTGTCTCCTTCCTTTTTGCCCTTTACCCACTGGAAATAAAAATACCACTATAGATTTAATGTCATATTAAAGATAAACACTTGGAGGAGAACACATTCAACAAAAAAAAAAGGCTTTTTAACATATTTTTCTCTTTGGATGAATCATACTTTTACCTTTACTAGATACGTTCATACAGAGGTAGATGCCATAGATTGGATACACATAGATTGTGCCAGGCTTCATGAACATAGCTGTGTTCCTCTCAGTGCGTTTGCCTCCTGCTGAGTGTGAGGCTTTATCCTCCCCTCCAAGGTAGGCTTCAGTTTCCACTATTCTCCCTCGCAGCTCCGTACCATCTGCACACCTGCGGACCAACACCTGCAGGGACGAGGAGCAAGACACGTTTTCTTATGATTAGTCAATTATTTGAGTAGTCTTTGTAATCCACAATTTTGTTAATCAATAAAGGCAAAATGGCTAACAATTCCCTGGTTAAAGCTAGTCTAACGTGAATATTTTCATTGTATGCCTTCTGTAATAGTAAACTGAATATCTTTTGGTTATGGACCCACAAAACCATACATTTGCATATGGACTATGGAAACTTGTAACGGGCATATTTCCATATTTGCTTACCAAACTATTAATCATGAAAATAACCCTTATTGTGGTTTTGAATTGTGCATGACCATGTAGGAGGAAGAGAGATTGAGTGCAATTAACTGAAATAACTCTTTAGTGTTACAATGAAGGATTGAAGAGACTGCTACTTAAAGAGGGGTTAGGTTAACCACAGGTGGTACCACGTTCAGTTAAGGCTGTCTTGTCTCAGGTGCTTTTATTTCCCGTTTAAGTCCACATCAACTTTCGACTTTTCAAAAGGTTTGAGCTGAATTGACACACTTTATTGCAAGCATATCAGAGCATTATGGCTTTCAGAAATCATCCCGGCAACATAAATATATGTAAAATGAAGGTGTGATGGCAGCATTACCTTGCCGAGAAATGCTTTAGCCAAACTGATGCAAGATTGGTTGAAAAAATCCTCTCCCAGTCTGTGCTGCAGCTCATTCTTGGTGAAATAATGGCTTCGCTCCGTCTCAGCCCTTTGAGCATTTTCACAGTGAATGGGCTTCTTCAGCTTGGCAGGTGAAGCCTTTGGTTTCAGACCCGTCCGTTTTTTATGTTTATTTACTGCTTGTTCGGGTGCTGCTGATACTGTCAATGCTAGCATCTTTCTTTTTCTCCCTGCCATAACGTTACCGTGAAACACTTGGTGCTAATAATTACTCACCTTTACGACACCGACACTGTCTTTTCTAATGGCAGCAACAATTGTGTGTGTGTGTGTGTGTGTATACATATATATAGTAGTTATAGTTAATTTACTTAGGTAATAGTATGAGTAGATTAATGCTAGTGCTATTATACAGGAAGTAAATGATTGTTTTGTATTTCTTAAAGGGACCGCGCACGCTTAAAGGCGAACGGACGTTAAATTAGGGTTTGACTGATTATTAGTGATTATGTTGCCATTTAGTATTTCCTGTTTAGGGTGTCTGCCCAGGCTGTGAGGAGAAAGGTCCATATTGTGTTTCTTCCACCAAATTCTTAAACACGACTTTGCAGTCTAAAGTGTCCTTCCTGCTACACATAACAGCCACTTTTGCGGATAGGTAAACAGTGGCCTTTTCCTGCTGCTGTCTTATCTTTTCAGTCTTGTTTGAAAACAGTGCGCTCTAATAAGAGGTTATAAATAGAGCTGGTGCGCTCGTGCTTGCCTGTGCCCAGGAAGTGGATGGCGCCAGTTTGTCCCCAGGCAATGTGGCTCCATGTGGCTTTCTGGAAGACAGAAGACTGCAGAAAACACAGAATGTGACATGGTGCCATGCCACAGACTACAACTTTATCAGAAAAGTACAAGTTTGCTGTGCTGTTGTCTGAAAGCACTGTGCAGACTTTAAAGCTCATTACTGCATGCATGGACTAATATAAGAATGGATGGATAGACCTATAGATAGATGGGTAAATTGAATTCATGTGTTTTTGAGATTTATTGCTAAATAATGACAGAAAAGAAACCTTGGTTAAGGTTTTAAAAAGGGCACATTTTGTAGATGACTTAATTGTGCTTTGTGTTCAGGTTTAGCTGCAGCCCACACTGGTTCTACACAGCCTATTTTAAGTTCATTATCTTGCAGTTATTCATCTTTTTATTTTGCACTAGCCTACTGGTAACTTGAAGGTGCTCCTTTCCAGCCATTTCGAGCTGCATTTGAGACTTTTTAGCTGCACACTGACCTTCTCAGTGTGCATAAATGCATATCTCCCATTTATGCAGACTGGGTCTGCAGGGAGATGGTTTAGTTCCCCACATTGCAGGAAACAAACTCGAGGACCTCCTTCATTAATAAAGTTAGTTTCAGTTGCAGCTTTACACACAGGGTAGATCCACAATGCCCTTTTTTACAGCCTGGGTATTTTCATGGTTCTTCTGCCTGCTGGACTCTTTGGCAGTTTTCTTCTGCAGATCCTCCTGAGCTGTCTTCAGCTCCAGAATGAGCTCTGATAAATCCCTGTCTTAAAAGTGGAACTCCTTTGTGCTCTGACTTTTGCATTAATGATTACATTCAGTTAAATTATATTACTCTATATTACATTACATTGCGTGTAATTGATGCCAGACACTCAGAACTCAAAACAAACAAACTATGATTAGAAAAGAGGCATAAACTACAGCAAGTTTTATGCGCCTTAGTACCAAAGAGCTGTAGTTCACTCCACTTTTAAATGAAAGTGTATTTTAATCAAATTGGTTTTATTCCCTTGTGTTTTGCACTGGATTAGTACTCCATAAAGAGTTAAGAGTTAGTCAGAAATAATAAAAAAAAAAATCTAATTTCCACCTTTAATACTCCAAATATTATGCAAATGTTTTTGTATAATGATTTGCTAATAGAGGGTAATAAGGGTTTTTGAAAATGTCCTTGGTCTTCTATTTATAAATATGAAAGGAGAAAAGATAGAAACATAGATAGCAATAGTACTAAAAGAAAATTCTCCCCCACAGAGGCCTCTCGCCTTCAGATAGCCAGATATTTGGAGAGGTGCCAGAAAGTGCAGCATGCTCATGAAGTGGCAACCTTATGTGTGTGACCATGGCATTGCAGAAGTAGGTGAAGGGCATTCATCAATGGTTCATTATTGATATACTGCAGCACCATAAAATGTGCCATATAATTTCCCAGTTCAAATATTTGCATGGCTAGTTCTTGGATGTCATCCTCTCTTACCGTTTGCATTTTTTTCTCAAAGCAGCAACACTTTTCAGAGTTAACTTCCTAAATGATAAGAAAAATAATTTATGAAGTCATTGCTTGTTTACAAATAGCAGGTAACATTATGCTACTGCAGGAATAGAGCAGTATTTTTGATGGAACCAGTTGTGCAGTAATTATGGACATAAACACCTGGACTGACTTATTGAGCCAGGATATGATCCAGACAGAAATGTACTGAGCATGTTCAGTAGAACAGTCCTGGCATGGGTTGTTGACTTTGTCATGCCTGGTGGACCGGTGGAAGCCATTGTTTGCTTTGACTGTGTTTCCACTGCCTGTCAGCAGTGATGGTGAGGTCTGGACCGGGCAGCTTTCATAGTCGCTACCCCTGATAATCTTAGCAGCCACAGCTTGGCTGTAGCGTTGCATTCTGGATTACTTTCAACTCCAACAGTCACTGCAGTGATAGTGACGCTGAGCAGGGACGCCAGAGACTCATCTGTGTGTGCAGATGGACGAGCAGAATGCAGGCAGACTGAAAATATCTTACGACACCATGAGTCAGAGAATCCCATGAAGAATAAGGGTTGATCTACTGGGTATAATATCCACTGGTCATGCACTGTTTGGAAAGGAGTAAACTCCTGATGTTTGTTTTGTTAAAGTCATGATTATTTTTGATACATTTTATGTTAATAAAAAGGTACACAGCTGTTTCATGTACTTTTCATGAATCAGTAAATACATATTCATGTCCTGTACATAGTTTCAATACCAATAGTCATTGCTATCTTTGGTTTATATCTGCCTGTATGAAAATATTACATCAAACACATGACTGGAATGGATCAACAAAAATAATATCACTAGTTTGTCCTGCCATGTTTATGATACCTTAAGTCTGTTAACTTTTTCCTTGATTATTTTTTCCGTGGTAACATATTTTACAAGAGTGACAAACCCTTTATTGTTTCTAAACTAACAGTTACCTGCATCAGTGTGACATGAATGTCCTCAAACAGATAAACTGTCACATATGGCAGATAAACAAATCAAATTGAAGTATGGTATACATCAGCAGTACGTACTGTACTGCAATCAAAACGTGTGAGAGTTTGCAGTTGCATCTCTTTTATATGAGAGTCATGATTTAAAAAAAGGACATCTCTGATGTTCCATGTTGTAAATAAACAGCAAACTATTAGCGGCAATGTGTCATGGCTTTTGAGCTGCTGAGATAACCTCTTATTTTATACTGTGTTTAAATTTGTATTGCTTACATGGCATCATCATATTTATAACACATTTTAGTGTCAGCAATCCTCACACCATCACAAGGTGTGGCAGTGAAGTGAAGAGTCTTATTAAATGTAGATCAGCTTTTGGCTACTCTTGGCTTCCAAGAAACCATTCCAGTAGCATCTTTAACTACAATCATTTTTTCTTACCAAGCCAATAGTTGGCAGAGCCTGGTATTCATCTGCATCCTCAGTGTTTGTTGGAATTAATTATTAATTGATGACAATTAATTATTCATGAGTCTCTTTTTTTGTTTGCTGCAGAGGTGTGGTGTGTGCTGCGCAGGTGGCTGGGTTCTCACTGGGAGGGGGAAGCAGGAGGATTACTCCACAAGAGACCCAGTTCACACACCTGCACAAAAAGACATGCTTATGGAGAAACAGGTTTGTCTTTTTCCATATCTGGGATCTCATGCCCACAGGTTTTAACCGAATCACTTGTATATAAACACAGGTTGGGGAATACCGTGCATGCATGTGTCTACTGTATGCCTGTGTCTTCCTTATATTTGTCTAGGCCACATTCTAGACTTTATTCTGTTTGTTCTCTATTATAGAAAAAAAGTGATGCATCAGTCAAGTTCAGGGTTGGGTTCAGTGAGTTTCCTGTTCAGCAGAAACACACTTGAGAGAAACAAAACTCTGCAGAGTCTTCTATTTAAACTTACAAAGAACAGTAAATACGCCCATAGTAGTTTTTGTAATACTGTGTAGCAGTTTGAGGGCTGTTTTAGTAGATCATTAAAAGACAAAAAGTCCAGCTTTCAGCTGTTTGATTGGGCCTGCCCTAAAATCTCCAGCCCCCTGACCTTTCCTTGTCTACTCTGATAACAGTTTCCTTGTTTCAGCTCACACCTGTGGCTCCCAGGGAACAACCGTTGAGTAGAGCAGTCAGGGAGGGAAGCGGGGAGTGAGGGGTCTGTCTGCAGGATCTTAGTGGTCTTATCACAAAAGCAAGTATAAATCTGCTCAACATGACGACAAAGCGAAAGCTTTTCTTCTCTAACAGCTTCCTTCTGCTGCTCTGATCTCTGCAGCAGTACAGTAGCCTTTATGCCTTTGTCAGTAATGTACACTATGTGGTCTATCATTAAATGAAAACCAGCATGTAGCTCTATTGAGCTATTAATTGTGTAAACAGTATTTGGTCTCTTCTGAATATTTCTTTGGTGTGGTAAACCATGTCACCCATGTATGAGCAAAAGCCTGTCTGGTCTTAACCTAGAAATGATGGTCTCCCCTCCACTTCTCTGCTTGGTTGAAGAAAGAGGAAACCTTTTATGGACTGTCTGATGATATCCTTTTGGTTAAACATTACCCTTCTACTCAACCCTTTTATCTGTGTCTGATTGATGGGGCTTCAGGGGGCCTTGAGAGTTCCTACAGGTCCTGTGTTGCTTCCTAATTGCTGCCTTTGCCCCAGCTTCAACCCTCCTCTATCCCAGGGGAGACTTTACCATTAATTACTACAACTTCATGGTATATCAATCAGGAAGTCTCAGTAGGCCACTGAACTGTCCTTACATAGCTGAGTTGTAAAAGAGTTGATGAAGTCCGACAAACTTGTTCTTGTGGTGGAAATGCTATCTGTTGCCTAATTTAGGAACATGTCTCTGAATCAGCTCGATTTGCAGTGTGGATGTCTGTCATGCTGGCAGGGACGAGTCCCATGTTTGTAAGATGGAGAGGAGACTTTAGGTGAGAGGAATCTCTTGCCTTTCATACTGTGAAATATAGACCAATTGTGAGACCTGTCTGCTTTGTGCCTGCTGTACATTTCACTCGACTAAATTCAGTCATGATGTAGCGGCTAGTTTAAAAAAAGGAAGAAAAAGGAACAGGATGTTTCATGCTAATTACTTACTGTATGGGAGGAGATCTGCTGGTGGTGTTAAGCGGAGGAGGAGGTGTTAAAAAAATTCAAACCTCACTTTAGACACTTAGCCTACTATATTTCCTGTAGCAAATATATATATATATATAT
>JAVQJD010001767.1:0-18677 GCA_036023655.1 Nannoperca australis
AAACAACAAATATTCTCATTAATATGTCTAGCAAGCTACCTATCTTCATATACTATACTGTTGGACAAAAAGCACATCTCACAGACTCCAGACCAATTTACTAAGGTACTCATTATTAAAAACAGTCCTACAGAACAATTTGTTTTAGTTTCTTGGGATATATCTGTTTTTCAAAGGAAAGTTTCATCTCAATTCCTTGACATCATTAATCATTAATGTAACCACAAAGGTCATGTGTGGCAGGCTAGATCGATCCACTTACACCTATAGGTGAACTGAATAAATAAAGCTGAAGTCATATTTTTTTACTCGCTACATGTGTCTGTGTTTTTCAATTTGAAAGAAATCCTGATCATCTACATCTACAGTTGTTTCTGATTGCAGCACATTTAACGATTTTACTTTTACATGTGTATGACTCAACTTCATTCATACAGTTATACTGTTGAAGCAAATTTTTTGTTTCTTCTTTGTTTAAATTTTGGTGTAGAATAAGCATGGCAAATGGGAAATCCCAATTTGTACAATCACATAAATTCATTAATACCTAACATGATTTATTTATACATTATAAGTTCTGGTGGCATTTCTGAGCAGGATCCAGTCCCTTTCACCTGATGTTTAAGACATGTGAGCTCCGGAAGTGTGAGCATACGCCGTTTCTGCTCACCTGATCACACACAAACAAAAGCAACCAGTCCCAGACCCTGGAACCTCTCTGACCTTTGCTCAGAGAGTGAGAGAGACCAGCCTCATTGGGAGGCTCACACACTCACCAGACAACGGCTTGACCAATGGTGCTACTAACAATATTAGATTACGTTGTTCCCAGAGGATAAGATGTTCATAGGTTGTATAGTTTATACTATCAGAATCCACCCACATAAAGTTTGTCCCCTCAGAAAATCCTCTAGTTTGATCAATTTTAAAATACAATTTTGGGTGGAAATGTGTGTTTTTGTTAGAAATTGAACAGAGAGAGATGGTGAAGGGCATGCAAAATAAATAGATACACAAGACACCCATCAAAAATCCTCAAAGCTCAGAAGATGATGAATCCGGCAATGATAACACTGGATTGGCTTTTTATCCAGGTTTCTTTAGGTTTAATATTTCTAGTAATTTCATGACTATTTATACTATGTTATAAATAAGATTCATCATAAATATCTAGAGGATCATTGATACATTTCTTGGATACATCAATAGGGGGGAAACATATAATTTCCATGTTTGTTATGGCATTTTTTGGGACATAAAAATTAACACTGATCCTCAACCAACACTGGATTTTTGAATCTGATAATAAACTAATAAAAAACAATTAATTATCCCATAAATATCATTATTAAATCTTTATGACCTAGATATTGAATGGTCCATTAAATGATGCAGTGCGTTCTGATGGGAAAACTGTAAGTGCTATTTCCAAATTGCCTCAAACTTATTTTTACCGTTTGTTCTTTTATATATGGCAGGGGTCTGCAATTAGGTTCAAGAATGGACCAGTTTTACAACGTTTTTCAATGAGGGGTCCATAAAGGAAAAAGTAGGATTGTGTCTGTGAGCAGATTAAATTTTTTCAATTAGGAAGTATTTCTGCAAATTGCTCTTTTATGTTGCAGGAGACTGGAGATGAAACGGGTTATCCACACACCATAAAAAGTGTCCTGCTTCATGGTTGAATAAAAGTACTGCTGTTGTTGGAGGCCGGCTTTGGCCCCTATTGATATTATCTATTGACACCTTTTAAAGGAAAGTAGTTCTAGTGGTTTGGATCTTCATGCCTTATAGAGCTTTTGTGTTCACTGATTTCTTGTATGTGTTTAACAGTGTGGGCCTGAGGTGTGTAAGCAGTAATAGCTACATGATACTGATTGGGTCAGAAACAAACTGTCTCCTGTTCACTCCCTGTGACCAACAGAAAGATGGACACTCTGTGGGGGTATTTGTGCTTGTAAACCAAAAACTCAAACGGTTGTTAGAAAATGCCGTCATGTCTTGTTGAACTTTGAGACGTTATAGAACACACGATGAGAATGACCACCACCATCACTCTAGAACGCCGACATCATAAGGGACACCACGCTTAGAACATTCTCCTGTAGAACAACTCCAACTATATCACTTTGTCTTCAGTGAACAACCTCTAGTATAAGTACTACTCTTTCAAGATACGACTACGCATTTCAACTTTATTGATTACTTCAGCAATAGTAAGAACAAGTATATCAGCAACTACAACTGTGAAACTACAATATATTTTCAAGTTGATCTCCAGCTGTAAAGCCAGGCACCTATCTTTACAGCCAACCCACTGTCTTGACATGGACAGAAGCTACTGCTCAAGAAACCAGGTGAGATTTCCTCATTTGACCCACACAGGTGAACACGTTTTCAGCATTGTGTTGTTTAAATCATTTTCTAGAAGAAAGATTCATTTTTATACAGTTTTCATAAGTTAGTGTGTCACAACTTTACTTGTTTAATGTAACCCGAACTAACCCCAAACAAGACAGATGTTGCAGCATGTCTGTGGTCATTTGGTTGTAAGGTGAAAACATATGGCAAACACTTTTAATACTGTATGATCTGAAAAAGTGTTTGGTTTTGATCAAATGTGTATAGATTCAAGTTTTTGTAAGTTCTCCTCTGGAGAGTGATCCAAGGAGTGCTGTCAGCACAGACTGCACAGCTTGTGTTTCTCTGTGTATTAAACGTCAAAATAACAACCACATGCATGTTTCTGTCTTTCAGGCATTTATGCCGATGCAGTTTGGTGCTGCATTATATGGCCCAAACAGTCCGGCTGCAGAGCAGCTGCAACAGTGTGTGCAGAGTCTCAGAGCCGCCCTGTACTCTGCCGTCACAGAGATAAAGTCTCTAAAGGAGGAGAACGCCGCTCTGAAGGAGAAGGTTTGCCTGCAGGTTGGCCTGCAGACGGAGGTGAGCCAGCTCAAAGAGGAGCTCAGGCAAAAAGACGACCTCCTCAAAAGGGCCACTAAAAAAAGACGGGCCAGAACAAAAGCCCACGTGGAGACCCTGGACCTGCTGGCCCAGATGGAGAAGGAGCTGAAGAGGAGTGGAGAGCAGTGGAAGAGCAGATGTGATGATCTGGAGACGAGCCTCATCTCCAATGATGACCAGCTGCAGGTAAGCTGCCTCAGCTCATCGCTACACTTCAGAATAATGACCTGCTGGAGTCTAACAGCTTGTTATAGATGGGTCAGAATTCACTTCGGTGCACAAGCAGTAAAAAGTTTGTTTTTCTGTTTTCAGATGCTCACAAAAGAGCAGGAGCGGTCTGAGGCAACAGCAAGAGAGGAGCAGGAGGAGGAAAATGAGAAGATAAAAGAGGAAAAAGAAAAGATGGAGGAAGAGGAGAAAGAAAAGATGGTGGAAGAGGCAAAACATAAGATGGAACAAGTAGATAAGGAAACTGTGAAGAAACAGAGGGAAGAAAAGACTCAGAACAGAGAAAATGATAAGGAGGAGAAGGAGATGAAGACGAGTGAAGAGAAAGAAATTAATGATAAAAAAGAGAAGAAGACAAAGAAGACGAGGCGGAAGAAAAAGAACAGAGGTGCAAACTAAACAGAAGGGAGGAGGAACCTGCTGCTCGTTTGACTTACATCCGTCAGACATCAGCCGGACATCCTTCTCCACCCCTGACCTCTACCCTCTAACTACCCTACCCTACCCACTACACCCTTCCTACCCCACCTCCCCCCCCTACCTACCTTCCTACACCCTTCCTACCCCCTCTACCTATTTTCCTACCCATTCCCTCCCACTCCCCAAGACAAACTCTCCACCCCTGCCCCCACCCAACCCTTCTTGTGCAATTAATAAATGTTGTGAACTTTATATAAATTGTTCAATCCAGTTCTGCTGAAGTGAATTACATCTGCCCGTGTATGCTTTTCTGAATGTAGATATCATCTGAATAATGATAGTATAATGACTCAGGCTCCGTGGCAAAGTACTACAGTATTAAAGTGCTTGAGTTACAAAATTAAAGGACTTGTTGTGGAGGAACAAATCAGACATTTTAAGGGTATCTTTCTTAAGTCTTTCAATATGCCACATGTTTGCAATTTCACGTAGACATGTGAGTTAACATGTCAACTTTCAAAGAATCCTTCTTTAAAATGTGTTAATGACTCATTTTGGTGCAAGTGAGTCCAAATGCCCCAAAGGTGCTTAGGGTTTTATTTCTTTTTTAAATTTTCTTTAATTTAATTTTAGAAAGCAGCATGCTTCCAACTTTGTGTCATCAGTGTGGAGAAGGCCCCTCCAGTTTCAATATGATAAAGCCAGATGCATAAAGAAAGACCTTTCCCAGTTTGGTGTGGAAGAACTTGACTGGCCTGAACACAAAAGTTGTGGAAGGCCAGCATGTTCAATCCTAATGGTTTTTAGAATGAGATGCTTAACAATGACATTTGGGTGCAATGTTCAGGTGTCCAAATACATTCAGTGCCATTCATCCTCAGAATAACCTACACCTGCAAAAAAAAACATGCAATGTCTGACACACTGTGACAAAGAAGGTTAAAGTTCCCCTCTGGACATGTTTTTAAGACATAAAAAACACTCTGATAAGGAAAATGACTTTGTTAAAAATGTTTAAAATTACATCTAATTTTCTTTTTACACAGGAATGTAAGAAACTGTCGAAGACTGTAAAGTTCTTTAAGTAGATTTGGGTAGCGGAGACAGATATTGTAAATGAATGCTTTTCCAACATGTGTTTGTGCATGCACATACTTTATGCCAGCCCTGCATAACTCAATGCCCCACTTGGGACAACCCAGTCAAAACAGTCTGCACACGCCACTGCCTTGGGGTACACCCATCATTCACTTCATCTTACGAAACATTTTTATGAAACATTTAATTCACAACAATCTTAAACAAAGCACTTCTCTTTGTTCTTTTAGGTGTGAGGTGGAAAGATTAGTTCTAAAGCCAAACTGCATATGTAAACAAAACTAGCTTGTGTTAAGATAAGTAGTCAGATGTTTAATGACTTTATCTGCAACTTTTGAAAGTACTGTTAAGATGCTAATGGGTCTATAGTTACTGGCTTCGTGGCGGTCTTCAGATTTTAAAATAGGAGTGACATAGTGTGCTTCCAAGGAAAGTAAGAGGAATTTAGAAGGACATTATAAAGTATATGAGATGAGCTACTGTGTCTTTAGACGCACAATTGTTTTACACCTTATTGTTGTTTCATCATACGCCATGCATCTGAGCCATCTGTGAATAATTAATATTCAGTGGAAGGAAAAGTAACAGTTGACTTGATTAAAATGTTGTGGCTGTTTGTAATGTTGGGAGTTACAAAATGTTTGAACGTCAGTGTAGCCTCTATGCTATATGAACTGTAGGTTTATGTGTTCACCAATGCTTATTTTTATTATAAAAATAATCACTGTACTTTAGTTTTGGAATTAGACTGAAACAAACTGTTAATTTCAAATGTATTTCTGTAATGTTTAAAGAACATTTGCCAACGTTTACTGTATCTAAGACCAAGAGAATTCAAAAGTGAGTTTCACTCAATTATAAACAGTTTAAAATAAAGTTAGTTACCAAAAATGTTGATGAATAAAAACGTTTAACCAATAAAATAAGGAAATGAACAATGTATTCCAGAGATGTGCTTCTGTCACAGTAAAAAATAATATGTTCAAGGTTAAAGAGGTGAGCAACATTAGTAAAACCGAACATCTACATTTGATTAGGGAACGTTAGCGTCAGTGCGCCCTCTAAAGGACACTGTGTGTATCTCTCTAGACCTGCGCACCGGAAACCACGTGGTTCAGCTTTTCAGACGCGCATGTAGCAGCTGAAATGACTTCCCTTCACTAGTGTGTAGTTTTAATTGTAGTTCAAATCTATCTCCCTTAATAAAACTATGGCAGGAAAGTCGGAATTGAAAATCAACTCTCAGTTCGCTCAGAAGTATGAGAAATATCGACAGAAAGAAGAGCTACAGAGACGTAAGTGTGTCACTACTAGCTAACGGTGGCTAAACTATCAGGCTAACAAGCCAACGTGGGAACGTGTAGCTAGCTGTAAGTTGTTTTCTATGGCTCTTTGTTATGTGTAATATGTGGTGTGTGTTGTTGTGCAGTGAAGGATCGATACGGAGACCGAGCTGATGAGAGCGGCTCTGAGTCGTCGGAGTCCAGCTCTGAAGACAGTGAAGTGGTTAGCATCGCTGCTTCTTCTCTTCCAGTATCAACAGATAACGGTGTGTTAGTAACGTGTCGTTGTGTGTAATAGGCTGCCTCACCTTTATTTGATCTCGCAGGAACTGGACCCTGAAGTTGAAAGGGATTTTTACAGGACATTGTCACTGCTGAAGAAAAAAGACCCCAAGATCTACCAGACAGATGCAAAGTTCTACTCAGAAGGTGATTTAAGTTCAAGCATTGGTGCACAGTGATGTGTCTTTCTTTCAGTGTGTAAACAAGATATGTAACTCTTTTGCTTTCAGATGCATCCACCAGCGAGGAGAAGCCTTCAACCTCGAAGAAAGCAGTAAAGCCCATGTATCTTAAGGACTATGAACGTAAAGTCATACTGGAAAAGGAAGGGTGAGTGAGCTACTTATGTGCCATCATGTACAATGTTTGCCTGCATCACTGTCAGATTTGCAAGTAGCTTATTGGTAGATATCATTGGGATATCAGCCTTTTTTTTTTTTTGGCAGCATTTTTTTTTTGCATGTGTAACCTAGATATAATACTCTAAACTGTAACATTCAAGAAGCCTACAATGTCATTATTTCTGCTTTGTGGGCTGAGTGTGTTGTAAAACAGCGATGTCACACTCTCACGAGGTCTGTGTTTGTGGTCATACGTAACATTTAGCACAGTTCCTAGGAGTGAATCATTCTGGCATGCTTCAAGAATACAAACTGTGATCTTTTTAATTTTACAGCAAATATGAGGATGATGACGACAGTGATGACGAGGAGGCCATCGCCAAGAGAATGGAGGTAGAGACCGTGTTACCAAATCATTTTGTCACCTCATAAATATGAAAATACTTACCCATGACAGGTGTTAATTCATCATCATGTAATCATTGTTGTTTCCTTTCAAAGAGAGCCGCCTCTCCTACCTACATCCAGGAGCAGAGGGAGCTGAAGGAAAGGTAAGACTCAAAACAATCAGAAGGTGTCTGGCAATGTGAGTCGCAGACCATTTGTGGAACCCAAAACCTTCTCTCTCCAGCTTCCGTCGGTTCATCCAGGAGAATGACGACGACGACGACGATGAGGGCAGCGAGAGAGAGGAGAGATCCCAGCTGCTGACCAGGAGGATCAAAACACAGGAAGAGAAGGTCAGGACAGGCGCTGTCACCAGTTACTTCCCATCTTGAAATGGAGACGTACGCAAGCATCACAGATCAGCATAAACGTGTTACTACTGATGCTCCGTTTGTAGGATAAAGAAGAGACAGACTATGTGGAGTGGCTGAAAGGCCAGGATGAGCACGGCGGTCCGGAGGAGGTGAAGGACATGGTGAGTGCACGTGAGACACAGGAAAGCGTGTAAGAAAGCATGCAGGGAAATTCATTGAGAGGCTTGTGTTTAACTTGGTAATGAGCGCGCGTTTGTGTTGAGACAGAAATACTTACGAGACTACTGGAATGACCCGGAGTTGGATGAGAAGGAGCGCTTCCTGAGAGACTACATCCTTAACAAGGGCTACCTAGATGACGACAACGGCGATGATGAGCGGTATGTTGCAACCTGCGTGGATGTTAGTTTCATTCATATTCATCCTCATAGCCTTGCAAAGCGTACAATAAACGCTCCCCGTGCATTCAGGATCCCAACGTACGACGAAGTGGTCCAGGATGATGTGGAGGATTCGGAGGAGGAAGGGGAGACTTTCTTGGAGCAGCAGGCCGACTTTGAGAGGAGCTACAACTTCCGCTTTGAAGAGCCCGACGCTCTGCAGATCAAGACCTACCCCCGCAGCATCGCCACCTCTGTGCGCTCCAAAGACGAGAGGAGGAAACGCAAAAGGGAGGAAGTGAAAGAACGGAAGGACAAAGTGGGTAATCGTGTAAAATAAAATGTAACCAAGCATTTAATGCCCCGGTATTGACCTTTGCTTTCCTTCTCAGTATTAAATCCTAATATGGCTTCGTTCATTAGCTGATGTAAACCCAACTCTGCTCTCTTTGCTCCCTTTCCAAACAACTATTTCAGGAAAAAGAGCATAAGCGAGAGCAGCTGAAGCAGCTGAAGAACCTGAAGCGAAATGAGATCATGGAGAAACTAAAGAGGCTTCAGGAGCTGACCGGCAACGACCAGCTCGCCTTTAGTCAGGTTGACCTGGAGGGAGAATTTGATCCACAACAACATGACCGGCTCATGCAGGTGGGGGAACACACACACACACACACACACACACACACTCCTACAAAACATGGATATATAGAGACAGTTGAATGGTTTTTGCAGGACAGGACCCCCACCCTGAGCAGTGATTGTCCAGCAGGTAGGTGCAGCAGGCTTGTCAAGCTTTGATTTCTACACACGTTGTAAGCGGTGTGCATGAGGCTGCAGTAAGAGAGAGACTCTGAATTTGTAGGGTGTCATTAAAAAAATTTTTTTTTTGCATTTGCAAAAGTATAAGGAATGGCTTAAACACAGTTTTTCAGCTGTATTGTAAGCTGCAAACATTAGCATGTCTGGCTAACCAGCATTGGGATGAACTGCTGTGAGAACTACTGTGAGAACTTCACGTCTCATCCATTGTGTAGTTTTCCCCACTGTGGAAGCCAGAGTCATGGATGCTATCATATCTGAGTTTAGGCTAACGTTAGCGGCCCTGTCCAGCCCTTTATTGGATTTGGGGGAAGTAAACATTCAACATGAGTTAATCCTCATGCTAATTAGACTTGAATATGGTGAAAAATGTAAGGTAAGACACTTCTTACACCTATAAGACTAACTAGCTCTGCACTTCAATACAAGAACGGTGTTTCTTCATTTCCATTTTGTCCACATGGGTCATCAGCTGGTGAGGATGCTGACATTTTGCCTGGGACATGCAGCTTAAGCATGATATCACCTGTACCCATCAAGTGAATATTGAAGAAATCTTTTGCAAGATTCTCCTTTTAAAACGAGTCAGCTAGAAACATTGACGGTTGGCAAAACTGAGTGTTGCCAGCTATCATTGAATAAATGTCTGGACCTATTGTTTCAAAATGAATTTAAATTATTTTGAGTGGTAACTCTTAGTCATTATCTCTGTAAACTGCATAATGCTGTGACACAATGGAAAGCTTAGCAGGTGTAGGACAGTAACGAAAGGGGGCGGGGCTTAGAGAATACTAAAATGATAGAGCTCATATACTACCAATGAAACTGAAAGCTGTGTCTCTTTATTTCCTCCTTTTTTAAACGTACAGATTCTCTAATTTAAACCGTATTAAATATTGTGACGCTGCTTCTATTCATTGTGAATAATGTAAATCTTTTTCTGTGATTAAAGTGTGAATGAGGGCTGCTGTTTTCCAGCTCTCACAGGTGTATTGTGTTTGGCTAATTAGACTAATTAGAATGTGTGCGCGCGGTGGCATGTTGCTTCCTCACAATAAGAACGTCTCTGGTTTAAACCTCGGTGGAAAGACAAAGGTCCTGGCAGCGCCGTTCAACGGTCCTGGCAGCAACGTTCTGATAATCCAAGTTAAACTCTCTGCTTGGCCAGCTCACACAGGTGCACTGTGTTGGGCTAATTAGACACATCCTCCTGATTGAGAGGTCCTGCCTTTAAACCAGCCAACTACTTCTACCACTGCTCTTTACCAAGAGAGCACACTCGGTGCACACTGTTTCCTTTTCTAGTTGCATTTGAACTCTGACGTTTTTTTCCTCGGTTTGCAGAAGTTCTTTGGAGATGAATACTACGGCGATGAAGAAGAGGAGAAGCCTCAGTTTGATGATGATGAACTTGAGGGTAAGTTTTCTTCATGCTCGCTGATGCAGCAGTGGCAAAACTTGCAGGTTTTATTTGAGTGCAGTAGTAATTCCATCACCTTGAGCCTGTTAATCACCACCTATGCTGCAGATGGCACTGAACTCATCATTATATCCAACACTTCAGATTTAAAGCTTCTTTAAGTTTGCAAAGAATCATGCAGAGAATACTTATGCTGCAAAAAACAGCGGTCAGTGATCAGCGGCCAGTTTATTTTTCTAGTGCTAGATGGCAAGTTTGATTGTGGATTTATAAAGAACTAACATTTTAGTTCAGTTAATTGCCTTGTCTGAACTTATGTGTGTTTGTGTGTAACAGAGCACTGGAACTGGGACACGTGGACTGGCGAGGAACAAGAGGAGGGCTATGATAAAGAAGAGTGTGATGGAGAGGAGTATGACGCCTCTGGGCCCCACTGCGATGATGATAACTTCATTGTTAGTCAACACATTTTTACCAAAAGCATTATTTTATCCTCTCAGCTGGCCTCCTGTACGGGGCAGAGATTGTCTGGACAGTGTTTTATTTTTCACTTCCTTTTGAGAAACTCGCTCACCAAAAGTCATGCTGTTGAAACAGATGGATGCAGACTACGACCCCAACCAGCAGACGGCCTCTAAGAAGAAGAAAAAGGAGAGGATGAAGATGAAGAAGGAGGATATGCCGCAAATGGGCAAAAAGAAGAAAAAGTCTCACTTCGCAGAGGTCATCACCAAAAACAAGCCCTTGTTTGATCCACGTGAGTTTCAGAAACATCCCGGCGTGGAAACGGAACTATCTTGGCTCTTCCAACATACAGTAATGATTTGTAGATGTCATCTGACCGCAGGCTGTTTGTGTTTCAGAGGAGAAAAGCTTTGAGCAGTACTTGGATGAGTACTATAAGCTGGACTATGAGGACATCATTGATGACCTCCCGTGCAGGTTCCGTTACAGGCAGGTCCTGCCCAACGACTTCGGCCTGACCACTGATGAGGTGAGAACAGCTGCTCCTCCACCAACTCCAACTTGGACTGTTGCTAAGCCCCGCTCCCCATGTTGCTGTTGCTAGCTACACCTGTCGATCTAAATTGTCACACAGCACACATGCAGTTTAAAGTCATAAAAGATTAGTAAAAAAAAAGCTCAGACGAGTAGCTGAACAATTACCAAAACTTTCCGCATACTGTTTTTACTTGCAAACCTCTAGCCTCAAATGATTAATCTTTGCAAGTAAGATGACGTATGGAGTTTATTTTTTATATTTTTTATTTAATAAATGGTGACCGATTTAGCATTGAAATATTCCGTCATTTTAAAAAGACTTGATCCTTGATTTCAGACCGCAGAAGACGGACAGCTTCTCATTTCTAGCCAGCTGACGTGAGCTATGATTGGACAATGGGGGGAGGGGTTTAAAGAATGGTCAACCATAATGCAGTTAAAACAAAACGAGAAATGGCTCTTATGTAGGCTGACTGGATGTTGGTAAATGCTGCAGTGATGAGTCTTGAGATGACTGACCTGGTATTGCTTTTCCTCCGGGGAGAGCTCTGACCAGGAAATGATCTCAATTTAATCTTCTCTCTGAGCAGACCATGCAGTGGACTATTTAAAGCAGATTCAAATAGTTGATTTGAACTAAATATATTTGATTATTTGATCTTCCCTTTAGATTTTAACTGCTAACGATAAGGAGCTGAACCATTGGTGCTCTCTGAAGAAGACCTGCATGTTCAGGTACGAGCTCTGTCCTTCATGTTCGTGTTACACCTGTTCTCTTCGCCTCAGGTCATTCACTCCACTTGGATCATTTTGCTTTTGTTCTCTCAGGTCTGACAAGGAAGAGATGTGTGATTTAAAGAACTATATAATCAAAGCCCAGAATGAAAAGAAGAAGAAAGAAATCTTGAGCTCTGTATATGCGGAGTGAGTATAAGACAATGCACCCACTAATCAGCGGTGACCCTGATAATAAATCCACCGTTACTGGCAGCATCTAACAATATTTATCTGAATTTACCCTACAGGGAAGGTGAAGAGGAGGCAGAGGCTAGGACCAAGGTGGGGATGAAGCGAAGAGATCTGCTGAAGAACGCCCAGAAGCAAGACACCGGAGCAGAGGACGGCGTGGACTCAACAGAAGAGACACTAGCCCAAGCTGTCAAAGAGGCAGGGCACGAGGAAGAGGAGGATGAGATTCTGATACCCAAGAAAAAGATGAAACCAGAAGAGGAGCCCCAGCCAGTGGTCACTGCTGTGAAAGCAGCAGGTAAAGCTGCTGAAGTGAAAAACAGGACTGAGAGGCCCAAATGGTCCAAGAAACCGCACAAGCCTTCAGGTGGACGCCCCATGTCAGGATCCCTCGGGGTGAAAATAGGTGGCCGGGAGTTCAGTAGACAGAGACTGAAGGCTTATGGCCTGAACCCCAAGAGACTGTTCTTCAGACAGCTCGGCAGGCAGAAGCGAAAAGCACAGGAGAAGACCGAAAAGCAGAAAAACAAAGGGTGATAACTGCTTGCACTGATGACTGCTGACAGTACAGTTTTTTTTTGTTTGTTTTTATATAAATGATCTAAGAATGAAGTACTGATGCAATGTGAACTTTCATTATGGTCTCATTTTATTTTTGGATTTAAAAGATTAAATGTATATAGACTATTTTTAAATGTCTACAAACTTAAAATTTATACCGGTATTTTCTCATGTTTATGCTAAGAACTGAATACATTGTGCATAAAATTCATTAGGTTATGGGGTTGATAGGAAATTTAACCTATTTTGTGTTTAGGCTCCACAAACTGAAATAAACAGGCAGTGAAAATGTGATCCCTGTGTTTTGTCATTCCTAAGATTAAAGCTTGCGTGCTGTCGTGTCTTCCCACAGCCGACACAAGCAGATGTGCGACGTGTACAATCACTACATGGTTTGAACCAGGTGGATGGGAGAAATAAACTACAACAGTACATGCTTATGTGTGGACTAAATGTAGTTGTGTGGCTGTGAAACCCTTCATTACTGGAGTCCTGCTCATGACACACACCAAAAATATAATGCAATTGTACGTGTGTCTTGGCTCCACTGAACATTTTAATTGAGTGTTGCCTGAAAGTAAGAAGCTAAAAGTTGATTCAAGGAAATGGTTAAAATTGTATCGCTTCTGTATCTTTATTTCAGTGCTAAAGAAATCCGAATTGGTGGCATATTCAGCATGACGGACCGAAAACTCACTTCTGATATTGCATCTAAGTGCTGCATTTAGCATTCGGATAAAAAAAAAAAAATCATACATTTTAAATGTGAAAGTAATTGTTAGTTCTGTTTGAGGCCCAAAGCCTTTAATGCTAGACACTCGGTGTGAATATTTGAACTGCTTGGCCAACTGGTTATACAATAAGCAGATTGTAGATCCAGAGAGTTGCATTCTACAAGATTCTAGATATTATTTAAATCTGCATTTAATACTCTAGACACAAAACAAAAAGAGACATTGTATATGGATAAGAGACAATAGGAACAGGAGACCATGAGAAAAGAAGGGCTGTTCGAGTATTCCTCAAACAGCCTGAACCACATCTGAACTGTTATAGCACGTGACCGCGCCCTCCTGCACAGCAGGGGGCGGTGTGCACGCGCAAGGCTGCTCGAAATCCACCAATCACCAACGAAGAAGAAGAAGAAGAGGCGCGCTTGAGGTCTGAATTTGAATCCCAGAAAGGAGCTGTTCGGTATGTTTTCTGCTTCACTTTTTACCAAAACTTTACGTATTTCTCCCACACACATTGTTCTCACTAGGTAGTTATAGAGACGATAACATTGCTTGCTATTTATATTGTGTGTCAGTATCATTTTATAATTTAGATAGCCACGTAACTAACGTTTACACTGCACGTATAACTGTCGGTGTAAACAGGGTAAACAAAACAGCGAGGGTTTCATGCATTTAACCAGTGTTGCTCTGTTGGTCAGTCTTGGAAAATAATATAAATGTACTAAAATTACTTTATCGTGTACAGCTTTGTGGTAACTCACGTATTTCAGATTTTTCCGACTTTTAACTTGACGTTATGAAACAAAAGTATTAGCATGCATTATTGCAGTTCAAACTACCAATCAGTATATTAAGTATCAGTCAATAAGTCAACGCTTCACTTTAAATGATTATATTTTATACTTAAGTACAATACAAAACAATTTAGTGCTTGTGTGCTGATACAGTTACAGCACTACGTCCTTTTGATGTAAGTTAAAGGACCTTTGCATGTTATGGCATATTATTACACTATGGTATTGTCACTTCTGTTGAAGTAACTCATCTGAATATCTCTTCCACCAGTGGATAAGGAGACTTTGCTGTTTATTGTGCTTGGTTGTTTATTGTTGTTGATAATGTAACTCCCTCGGTGCACCCAGTAGCTGAATCTCTTCTGTTTTGTGCTTTCTAGCTGCCAGCGTCGATGCAATGGCTCAGTGTCATAAATTTCAAGACTTGGAGGAGATGGGGGAGGCGTTGGTGGCCTTGATCAACAGCAGCCAACCTGAGAAACTGAGACAAGTGAAAGATGAACATCGGGCTCTTTTTGACCAACACATAGAAACAAAACACACGGTCACACAGATTTTAAAAGGCAAGAAATCAGACATGTAACGATCTATTGTTCCCAGCTGTCAGTGTTCTCTTCTTTTTGTGGCATTTCCATTACCACATAAAGATGAATTAGACATCTACAGTATATATGAGGTTGAGTCCTATGTGGTGTGTAATAGAATGTCAGCAACAATTAGCAAGGTCACGTTCTTTGTGTTTCAGACGTGGACCCAGTCTGTCAGATCTTCATCCTCAATGTTCTCTCTGTCACTGTCCTTCATCCCCAGATGTGGCTCAGATGGAGGAGATTGTGAGCCAGAGGCTGATGGACATGGAGGAGGAGAAGAAGCAAAGGGAGATGGAGCTGGAGAGCCTGAACGAGCAGCTGAGGCAGTACACAGCCAAGAGCCAGATGACAGACTCAGAATTACAGTATCTTTTTATACATCTGTGTTCACCGTGGAAAGTTCCTGAAAGCAAAAAGGTCCAAATCTTTTCAGTGTCATTGATGAATCCTGTCTTGCTTTGTTTGCTTTGTTTGACCAATTCTTTGCTAGCATACTTAACCTGCTGCAGATTTCTGCAGAGAGAGCTGGAGAGTCTGAGAAACACAGAACACGAGCTTCAGACTCTTCAGAACGAAGTGGATGAAGACACAACTGAGGTCATCCCTTCAGCAGTGTGAGTTTCAGATATCGAGTAATGAAAATGGATCTTTGTCCCATTGCTGTTGCTTGCTACCGTCACCACATGCTCACCATAAAAATCTGACTTATTAACTGCAGTACTTACTTTCCATTTCATTCTGAAAAAGACCTGACTGAAAATATATATTATAATCTTTCTAGTCCTGTAATAGATACTGCCTTTCTGAAGGTCATTTCTATGAAGTTGTAGCAAGGTGTTGATGCAACTAAGAGTTTATTGCACAGGTTGTTGTGTCCAAAGTCAACTAAATATGGTGACATGATTTTTCTGGCGACTCTGGGGTGTTTTGCAATTTGCGCCCTTTGAAATAAGTAGTCTGCTGCGTGTGAGGCAGCAGGTTAGAGCTGCAACAATTTATCGAGTTTATTATTTGATAGAGAATAACCTGGCCAGTATTTTAATAACTGATTAATCATTTCAGTAATTTCTTAAGCAAAAATGGCAAACATGTGCTGGTTAAAACTTTTAAATGTGCAAATTTGCATCTACGAGTGGTTTTCAAAGTCAGAGTCTGGGCCTCCCCGCAGCAAAACTTGTGAATAGGCACTCAATTCCCGGATGCCTCTGGGATCATGATTATATTACTTGATCCCACAGACACTCAACAAATGAGTCACAACAGCCTTATATTGCTGTTTGAAACAACATCAGACTACACCAAATACATAAATAAAAAATAATCTTTGTTGCATCCCTAAAGTCGATGCCAGCATTACTGTGTGCTTTGTTGAAATCAGAGCAAAAAACACGTCTGCACAGGATGTGAGAAAAACTCCCACTGTTGTAGTAACGGACAGCTCGTCCACACACAGAAGCAGACTCATTGAGCACCATTTTTTTTTTTAAACATCCCATAGTTAACTTTACATTAGTCTGTTTCGCTCCGCTACTCACGTGACAGCAGTAACATTTGGGAGTTTTAAGTAGCTTGATATGTTTTCAATCTTCCCTCAACAGATATGTGGCTCGGGTGTACTACCTAATAACCAAGATCAAGTGGGAATATGACACACAACCCAACATCTTAAAAGGAGGTACAGCGTTGTTTTTTCTGTTGTTTTATTTTGGGTGAAGTGTGTGTGTGTGTGTGTGTGTGTGTCTGCGAACATGGCTTCAGATCAGTCAGCCTGTTTTCTCCTCCTGCAGTGCACTACGGTGCAGACCTGGCCACTCCCATCAACATTGACACGTCTATGCGACCTCGGAGTGACGTAAGCGACCAGCTGTGGAGCTTCGTCAGCACTGAATGGTAGACGAGGGATGGTGGTGTTGTCAGAAATGTTGTCTACATTATTTTTGTTTGTCTGTACATTTGTATGTGTTCGTATGTTCTATACAACATTTATATTGCTTTTAAAAATTAAATATCTCCGACCTTTTGGTTCAGTAGTTCTCTGATTGTGTTTCACCAGCATGGATTCTTTTGTGGTGTTAGTTGAGGCAGAGTTGGGTGTTGGCCACTAGATGTCGCTGCAGAACGATTTGGTTTTGTTTTGTGAATGCCAGCATAGTTTCCTCTGAATTACACAATTTAACAACTGGGCAAAATCCATTCGCTGAGGGAGACGGTGAGATTCTGTTGAAAGACTAAAGACGAGGCTTGTAGGTGGATTAGTCAGACTAGTTCACTAAAGTCTGGTCCAGTGGTTCCCAAACCTTTATGTGTGACAATGAGCTCAAGTGCCCCTTCACCATCACCACCAGTCATGTTCCTAACATGAACATTACGTTTTATAATTGTATTTATACAGGCAGCTAACTATTTCATTTGTTTAATCATTAGTTATTATTAGTTATTTTTAACTATCTATTTAAATCATTTTAAGTCATGTTTATTAGTTTTAGCTAATTACAACTTTCAACTGTAACTAGTTTTAACTGTCAGTTGCAACGTGTTGACAGCTGACTCAGGTGGATGGGCAGCTTACTGGCTTTTGTAACTTTACTAAAGATGACACAGATGTAATCTTATTTGGAGGCTGTTTATGTTTAATCCCTAACACACACACGTGGATATAAAGTTTTTAATCAAATCACAATTGCAATTCTTTTGTAGCTGAGTATTAGACACTAAGTCTGGTCACTTTGGCAAATGAGTTTGAGGACATTTAATTGTTTTAAAAAGTGATATTGTTGATTACAGATTAACACTTTATTATTCTCTGTCACTGATGCCCAGTGGACAAGAAAAGAGTCCAAAATATTAACATGTCACCAAATTTAGTCCATTTTCCCCTCCGCAGGAATACCCAGCCCCACATATCCCTCCCTGTCTCTACGAAGAAGTGCCTTCACTAATGTTTGAGGTTAAAGTAATGTGAAAAGTAATTGGACAATAGAATTTTTGTATAAACTTAAATATAAACGATATTGCTGAGCATTTGTGCGAATACATGATTTCCATAGGAATCTGTAAGTGTAACTCATAGATAACCGTGAGAATAAGATACTGAAAACTACACTGAGTGCCCACATTGCAGTTCTGCATCATAAGGCAAATGTGTCATGTTATTATTTACCCAACTGCTCTGCCGAGGACCGAAACATCCACCTTCTCTAAAAATGACTTGAAGCCACGATTGTTTGCCACTGCGGGGCGGCGGTTTAGAGGGGGCAGGATGACGAATGGTGCTGGGGAGGCCTGTGAATCGCACATATCTTAACTTGGAAGAACCACGCACCAATATGTGGTTTCCTTACGATAAACAGAGCAGCAGCAACTCCACAAGCTTGTTTTTGCAACTTCATCTATTTCTCAGGCACATCATCTCAAGTGGTTAACACGTGGTTTGCATTGTAAAGTTTTTTTGTAAAGCAATGTTGGGCCACTATCTGTATCAGTTTTTTAGCTTTCTTCGCTATCTTGTCACCCGAGTTTGAGTGAGCTGTTGGTAGTTTCAGTTTGTACTGTTCAATGATAATAATCAACATGGTAAAGTAGCACACCACTCTTTATCACCTGGGTTAGACTAAATTCACTGTTAATGCTTAACTTGCTGTCAGCCAGTGTACTTTGATACTAATCATCAGCTGGCTTGTGATATTATGGTACAACTTAACCTCAGCATCACTCTTAACTACGACCTCGGTGGCACTTTTTTACCTCCACAGGGAAATAATTGATTTCCGGATCATTTGTTTCTATTTTCTGCAGTTGTGTTTGTTATTGTATGTATTTATTTACATAGTGCATTTATATTAATCTTTATTAAACCTGAAGTTGTGTATTCATTTGGGGCACAAGAAAAACAATGTTCATTTTTTTAATTTAATCACCCAAGTAGCTCGTAGTGTCGGGAGTTGCATTTTGTTTCATGTCAGCAACTAACTTTTAAGACTTCATGGGATAATATCAGTATGGAATAACCATTACTATATATATAT